>JANHGO010000437.1:0-40987 GCA_024606505.1 Aquila spilogaster
CCGGCATTTCCTGGGCCAGGCTCCAGGTCCGTCCCCCCCCCCCGCGCTACTCACGTGGGGGAAACTCGCAGGATTTGGCCCACGGCTGCCAAAAGCTGGACAGGGGGTGTAGCGCAGGAGCCGGGCCCGGAGGGCGCCCCGGGGTTGCGGGGTCGGGGTGCGCCCCGCCGCGCGGAGGAGCCGCCCCTTGGCCTCCCCTGTTGGCCGCGAGCCCCGGGGTGCCGCGGGCCGCCGTTATCGGGCCTCCCGCGAGCAGCGGCTCGGAGCCACGAGAGCGCGTGGAGGTGCGCTCGGATATTTCGTGTCCTCCTCCGCCTCGGAGAAACGGGCGGGAGAGAATTCCGTTCGCTCAGATCTCGGCGGACCGCTCGCCCTTTCCGCTGCTGCTGTTACAGAATGCCTCTGCCTGGCGAGGTCTCTGCCGGGCCCTGGGTGCAACGGCAAGTGTGTTGTGTGCGGGCGGCTTTCCCGGCTGTGCCCCTTGGGCAGCGCTGCTTTTTGGTGTTAGCCCTTAATGCGTTCCGATGGCAGAAGAGGTTCGTGTGAGCGGGACGGGATTTTGGGCGGTGAGGAGCGCAGCTCCATTAAGTAAGCGGTGCCGGCGCTCAGCCCGTCTCGGTGCTTTTCTGTGACTCTCAGTAAGTCAGCGTAAATGTGATGAGCGTTTCCTGTGAGAAAAGGAAGAACGCTCCGATTTAGAGAGCGGAATAGCTCTGGTAAAAGGCTGTTGCAGCTCTTTGCAGTATCTCTTGTGCTTTTTCTGCTTTGGGTACGTCTAGCCCTGTAACCTCTGGGAAGAGGACCTTCGCCTGTGTTCAGCACGTGAACCTGACCTGTCCTCCGTGAATCACGTGTGATCCTGGGCAACAAAAGAAAAATCAGTGAACAGCTGACCTGTTGTCCCTTGTCTGTGCAGTCAGACTTTCTGGAATGCAGGTGTCATGGGGTGCGCAGCATAATCGCTAAAGGGAGCCTGGGCTGCTCAGAACTGTGCTCGAGGAAGAGGGAAGGTTTATTTTGCTGACTGATATTCAGTTGTGAGATGAATGCCAGGTTCCTAGCTTAGCACCCTGTTTGGCTCTCCTTGAATTTGTGTTTCAGTGTTTCAATCTCTAACATGTACTGTTTCTTTTTCTTTGTATAGTTTTCAAAGGAATTTTAGGTTTCATGTAGGCCTCATGCCTATTACGTTAGTTCTTCCTAACACGGGCACTGACGAGTGATGAAAGATAAAGGTTCTTCCCAATTTGTATGCTGTTACTGACAATTTGAGGTGCTAGCCCTACAGGCTGTGTATGGCCTTGATTTGGTTTTATAAACAGGTCTGTTTTAAGCTCAGGTTACTTAACATACCATTAACATGTATGGCAGTAATAGATGTTTTTCGTGGACTACTTTCTTCCCTCGCTAGCTGTGCCCATGGGTTGGTAAGTGGGACTTGTGGAAGCTACTGCCCTGGTGCAAAAGGGAAGGTCAGCCAGCTCAAGTTGCCTGTCATTTGGGTAGCAGTGCCTGTAGGATGTGTGCGAGCAGTAAGCTTTAAGTCTATCCATAGCTGGCAAGTTGTGGTTTCTGCAGCACACAGAACCATGCTGCTGGAAGTTAGCTTAGTCTTTATTTTGCTAAACATCTGGTAAATCTCTGTTAACATATGGTAGTTAAGTTCTGTTTCTGTTTGAACTGTAACTGTCTTCTATTTTTTAATTTACTTTCACAGTAATTAAGTGTTGTTTCATATCCTCAGGGTACGTGTATACAGATACATTCCCTTCCCTACCTGTACTGACAAGTGTGTTCTTCCCTGCTGGCCTCTTCTGTCTCCTCTGAGGTTTCCTGGGTTATGGCTCAGTAGAGGGGAATTTAAAATCTCACACAAATTACTCCTCTGGTTCTTGGTGCTTCCTTCTATATACTGTGCAGAGCATAAAAGCCTCTGCTTCCTGGGGAAGAGTTGAAAATATGACACGGCAGAGCTGGGATGCCCCTACTGAAACCGGAGTATCTTACAGCTGCTTAATGCTGGGCAGGGCCTGCAGCATCAAAGAAAGAGAGGGGCCTTCTGGAGCTTTCTGTGGCAGCTGATTATAGGGCTCTGGAGGAACTGACTGACTGGTGTTGGTGACTCTGCTGGTTCCAGATAAGGCAAACTTAAACTAAATGCACAAATTCATAGTTTTGGGTTGTGGCACAAATTCATAGTTTTGGGTTGTGGCCCTATCCGAATACTTATGATTCATATTGGCACTGTGAGTACATGCAGAGATGCCCAAACAATGTCGATTGTTCAGTCTTTCTGTGCAGTCAAGTAGTGCCACTGAAGTCGGTATAAGAGAATTACTGAATATTCTCCAGGGAAGTTTCAAAGCAGCTTGCTAGTCTGAAACCTTATTTAAAGATGTTTAAAGACTTCTTTGGGTTGCTCAGTTTGATTGGAGATGAGTTTAAGTGACTGAATGATACGGCCCTTCAGGCATATGACTGAGCACGGTTATTGAGTTCTGCTTGTAGCTGGTCTCTAACAGCAAGCAAAGTGGCAGATTTGTTGTTCAGATACTCCTTGAACCATCTCTTAAGCTTATGATTCTAAGGTCATTTCCCTCTAACCTTCTTACTCAAACCTTTACTGATCATAGCCTTGTTTTTTTTGTTTTGTTTTGATTCAACTTTATTTGGGATGTCAAGTGATATGATGTCATCTAAGCAACACAGAAGTGAAGCCGTTCTGCACCAGAATTTCTCATCAACCATTTGCATAAGAAGATGTTGCTCAGTGCGTAATAATTTAGCTTTCCCAGACAGCTTCATTGTTTGCTTGTGAATAAGCAGATCCTTCCTACTGCTCATAATAGATTTTGACATCTTCCATTTAGAAAAAGAAGTACAAAGAATTATGCTGTGATCCTATGACAAACACGTGAGGCTTGCTTCATGGACCGGCAGGGATGAGAAATGTGAATTTGGCATCTCTTCAGCCTTTGAAACAATGCCAGTGTGTTAGGTTGGGTGCACAGGGTAAGAAATGGGAAAGAGGAGTCTAAGTAGTATTTAAAAAAAAACAAACAGCACAGCAAATAAGCTTTGCTGTAATAGGAATCTCAGCTTTACAGTGATTGTGCGCCCTGTTAATTGAAGTGAGACAACATCATGTTTCCTGAGGGAACTGATTTATCCTCCTGTGACTTTTGTTTGTGGAAATGAGACGCTAATCAGCTTGGTGTCACTAACCAACTTTGGTCAGCTGCCACCCTTGGTTTTTGCCAATGAATAGCTCTGCTTATGTTTTAGTTATCACATGCCTTTCTTTCAGCCCACAGTTTTCTAACTAGACTTGAGACGTTTTCTTCATGCTTACAGTCTGCACTGGTATGTACAGTGCCCTTGTGTGGCAGCAGATTGTACTGGTCAGTTTTAACTATTTTTGGATTGGAGAAGATGTATCAAGAAAGTTCTCCGGTGATAGCAGTGAATTTTTACTTTAAGCCTTTTCCCAGTTCACTGCTTTTTAATATGCGATAACTTACTAGTAAAGGTTTTAAGTTGCTTTCAAGTCTTGAGATAAAGCTTGCATAAAATATATCTGAAGATTCTTTTAATGGAGTTAAACAAATCCCTTTGCAAAGCACTTAATTCTTATATACGAATGTTTTGGCAAAGGCCAGAGACAAGATAAAACTAGTCATATAACAAATCAGGTACTACAGCTAAATAGGGACGACAGAAATAAGAACCTAAAATATTTTTAGCCAATCTTAAATTCAAGCTAAGATTTCTGCTAGCAGCGATGTGGGTAAGCAGTGCTGTTAGAGTTGTCATAGCAGCGTGTTTTTGCATAACTTATGTAGCACGTGTGCCTTCAGCAGTATTCCTTTTGCCTCAAAGCTGCAGAAAGAAGTCATGCAAGAGGGGGCTTGGGAATTTGAGGCAGAAGCTCTGAACTGTCAGGGAGAAAAACAACTTGAGAAGTACACTAATTTCAGTGAACTGCCTCTCCTTGTGAATGGAAGTTAACTATTTATCTTGTGAGTAAAGCTAACTATTGTCTTGATGAAAATGGTATGGATATTGCATCTCCTTAAACCTAATTCTAATGAGGAGGGTTTTTTTTGTTATTTTTGGAAATAAAACAACAACAGCAGCATGAGAAACCATGTTCTGCCAAGCTTTGCATCACGGTTTTCCGTCTCTGTAAAGCTTCAAGTGTGAATTCAGGAATTTTAAAGTTGTCCTATGAGTACTGCATGTGTCAGTATTTGTTCCTGTTATGTGAAGATTTTGAGATACTTTGATTTGAGTTAATCCTCTCAACAGTAAATATAATTAAGATACAGTGCTCTGGTTGTCATTGGAAATGCAGATCCCGAAAGGAGTCTTAGCAGCACGGTCATCCTTGTGAAGCCCAGTGCTGTTTTGCTGCTTGTACAATTGGCGGTTAGCACAACACTGATTGCAGCGCCAAACGCCACGATACTTTTCTCAACAACACAGGTGCAGAGATAAGTGGGCCCTCGCTAGAGATAAGGAAAGATAAGCACGTGGAATGTGAAAAATGAAAGTGGAGAAGTGCTTTGTGACATGATTAGCTGTGTGTAACACTTGGATAGGTGAAAGAGATTGTAAACTGAAAGCAAAGGAATTTTTCTGAAATTTGGTGTGAGGTCTGGTGGGATTGATTTTTATGGAGTCCATGGTGGATACTCAAATCTCTTCATCTTTTTAGTACCATGAAGTTTTACTAAGTTAATATCAATTAAAAAAGTGATTGTCTGAGAGGAGAAAAAAGTTCATATTACTGCATAAACCATCACTTTTGGTAAAGGCGTTTCTCATACCTCTAACTTGTGCAGTGGTTAAGGCAGAGCTGGTGAGGCTGCAGCTGTCCAGCACCAGGGGGTTCATGGTGCCAGCTGCTGGCTGCAGAAAACTTCACTAAATATAGAAAAACATGGTCCTTTCTGTGGGTTCTCTGGTATTTGAGTTATTTGGTAAAGCTCACTAGAGGATCTTTGTGATACGTGTGAGTGAGTTGAAGGCAACTGCTGTAAATGTGGGTGAATAGATCTACGTGCAAAAAAATAGAAGTTATAAAAATAATGATTACAATTTCAAAAGAACACTGGCCACTGCCAGTCTTTTGTAGCTGTTGATTTACTAATGTATTTATTTTTGCTTCGGAGAACACCTCTGTTAGAGGACAAAGCAATTGCATGTGAAAGTACATGGATTTTCTATCTAAATCCCTCCGTAAATGCATGTTCCTTCTGACTGCTGAGTACCCATCCCAAACTATTTTTCAACTATAGCATCTTTTTTTTTTTTTTTTTGCGTGCTGAAGTGGTGCCTCTTTTTCAGTCTCTGTACTTCCCTAAAGGGATTTAAACCAGTTTTTGGATTTCCTATATTGTGTTTGTGGTACCCATCTCTCTCATGTAGAAAACTGATGTGTGTTTGTTTCATTCAACTTGCCCTTGCAAATTTCTGCAGGATTTCACTTCCTTAAAGAAAATACTGATGTCTGCTTTCCCCTCTCACCCCAGCTGCAGCACAATAAAGGACTACATTTTTGCACGCTCTTAAAAGTAAGGTTTATGTTTGACTTCTGCTCTAGAGTTCTATGTAGAGTGGTGGCTAAGGTACTTTGCAGCCTCGTTGGCTAAGTTTCAATATTTTTGCTGTTTGATTTTGTAAAGCCTGGTTATTAATTACTGGTTTTCAGTAGGCACCTGTTTAAGTGATGCCAAGTGATCTCTTAGCAGTGAGTATTACTGTTTTTTGTTCTTTCATTGTGCTGCTTTGGATTATTTCTTTCAGTGTAGTTGAATTCTTGTCACACGTGGAGAACTGTGCATCCTTCACCCCGTCTGCCTTAGTGAGCGCTAAGCAAACAATACTCTATTTTTATGCAAGCAAAGTAGAGAAATACCTATCTTATGCCAAAAATATTAGCAAAATCAAATACTTGAGAGGTATTTAATATGTTCTGTCTTTAACTATAAAATGATTACCCATTAGTGGACTAATCATATGAAAGATCACAACAAAATAAATCTGTATGATGAAATGGAGGCTTATAAAAAAGTCATGTAGATACTAATTTAATGTTTCCAAGTAGTTCATAATTACCAGAACCCTGGTAATGTCTACACGACTGGGAAAATACAGATCTTGTAATCCATGTATGGCAAGCTTCTTTTCAGGATATGAGAGCATTTTGTAAGCTGGTATGTAATACAGCTCCCTTCTCTTCAGAATATGAGAGCAGGCATGTGGAACAGGTCCCTTTCTTATGCCATTGAGTGCACACCTATCGAGGTTATTTTGTAAGGTGTGTACTGCCTGTTTGTCCTGAGTTGCCCTTATTTTAAGCATTGCTTCCAGAGTCTCAAATTATCACTTGTGAAGTTCCTGGAGTTAAAGGAGTAGCATTTTTTTCTTACAGGTCACGTAACAGATTTAATCTTCTGTGTTAGATATTAGATTTGGCCTGGAAAAAGATGGCTGTTTTTTTCCGGCAGCCTTAAAACATGTCAGAGCAACAGAGGTATATGTTAGGACAGTGCTGGGAATACATTTCTCTCCCCAGTTATTTGCTGCTATTAAAGGTACTTGGTGGAATTTTTTTTGAATCATCTTTTGATCTTCATTCCCCTCTGTAGAGCAGAGAGGTGGGATTTAATGTGCAGAGTAAAGCGCTAATTGACCAAAAAGAGCTTTGATTCCATTAGCTTATGGATGAGTGGGGAAGGTTGATCACTTGGCAAAACTGCCACGTTAGCTGTCTTTGCTCACTGAAGGCAGCCTAAGACTTGTTGGAGATGTAAATGAAATGGCATTTTGCTAAGTGGAAGATTGAAGGTGGGTGCCAGGCTGTGCTGGGTGGTTGCAGCATGAGGTGAGAGAGGACATTGCTGCTACTAGCAAAGGGGACACCATCCCATCTTTGTGTGGGTGGTCATTGTGCAATGGCAAGAAACCCGTAAGCTGGTTTGCGTAGGACATGGCTTAGCAGCATTTCCACTGCTACTCAGTTTCTGGGTTTGCTTAATCCCCTGGAAATTTGTCCCAGCGGTCCATCCTCTCAAACCCAGAACAATGAATGTGCTCTGAGTGACCTGCATTCTCCTAGAAGCCCAGCTCTTTCATTGACTGACATGTGGTCTGCAGTATAACTGGGATGCAATCTATTGATTACTTTGACAATTAGAATCAAAGCTGCAAGCTTATGTTGGAAGCTGGCTCGCAGGGAATTGCAGCAGGGATTGTATAACAAGATCCTGGGAGAGGAGAGATGACGCAGGCACTGTTTAGGACAGAGGCATGCTGTACTATGTATAGGTTCAAGCTAATTAAGCTTGAATGAAATGCTGGTGTTTTTTTTTTCCTATAGCCTAATTGCCATTTTTCATTTTCCTCTGCCAGTAGCCAGCATTTGTTTGTGTTTGAAGGATTTAGAACACCATTCAATTATCACAGATATTTCCATACAGCCTAAATGGCTAAACTTTTGCCTTTCAGTTCCATGTCAAAGGGGAACAGGGATTCCTATAGTGTGCCATTGGAAACCACTTATTTGCTGACTTAGAGTAACTTCTAAGGAGGAGCCACTTGTTGAGACTTGCTCTTGCATACTTTACATTGCTAATTGCTGCAGTAAAAAAAAAATAAAATGCCCTGGAGTAAAATTATTTTTCATAAAATTATTGATAGCAGTGCAACCTTGTGTTATGACTCTGTCTGTGCTTGTGAACTCAGCAGCCCCAAGTGTAGTCACTGTGCAAAGTCCATTTCTGTATTTCTGTGTAGGAGGTCAGGTCTGAGTCAGGACCTGAGCAGTTCAAGAAGACGCTGAGGTTGCTGTACTCTCTGATGGAGAATAGCACGTTACAGTTCCTCCTCTGCTTTCTACTTTTGTGTTTTGTCTTCTTGATCCACTTTGTGTATGTTTGTATTCAAAGCTGATACATAACACAAAAGTAGGTGCTCCCTGGTGGTTTTGCAGGTCTGATTTCAGAACTGACTGCTCCCAAACATTTTCTGATTTTCCTTTGCTTTCCTTTGTCATCGCTGCCCAGTCTGTCCTTTTACAAGATGAAATACTCAACAGCAATCCTAGTTTAAGGTATTTTGTCACCTCTCCCCAGGATTTCTTCCTTTCCCTGCATTCATAATTTGTATTTGACACCCTGTACTGGGACATGATTTCCAGGGCACAACTGTTTCCAGAGTATCTTAAGCAAATTCTGCCAAGCTTATCCAAATTAAGTTCTAGTATGGATGTAACTTAAAGGTAATTTACATTGCTCAAGCAGAGACAGATCATTCACTTTTGATGTGTCTGTATATTCCAGAGAACACAGCAGCAACGTCATGGATAAATTTCAGGTTCATGGCAGCTGAATAGGACAGGAAAAACCCAATACTGACTAACCAGGCAGTAGGATATTTATCTGCCTTTTCATAAGATATCCTTCAGTGTACATGCAGGAAGCTTTAAAGCTGTAACTTGAGGCAACACGCAGGGAATACTTTTAACTGTGGTGCTTTGCCTTTGCCCTTTTTGAAGACACTGCGTTCTGGATTTTTTGGTTTAGCAGGGCTAAGCTGCACCACGTGTCCTTGAGTTTCTTCTGACTTGCCTTCTCCTACATGTACTTGATTTAACTCCTGACTGGTGGAGCAGAGGAGAAGTGAACCAGTATTACCTGTTGCCCCGTGAAGAGTCTCCATGTGTTACAAGCTGTTCTCATTTTGCTCTGATGCTCTTGCAAACTGATGAACTTTGTGTAAAATGATGGTAAAAGTCATTGTCTTTTCCAGATAGCTAGCTTTGTCTTGTGCTGTGCTGTGCTGCAGTGTGCAATATTTTGTGCTATTAAGAGCTACAAGCTCTATCACATACACAATGTCAGAAAGCTTTCCACCCTCTAAAATTTTTGGTAGGGGTGGAGTGATTTCTTTGCTTGGGGATGACTCAGGCTGAATTTGACTTTTTTCAGCATTCTGTAAGTATTGTGACCAATGGAGCAGTGAGGTTTTTGGTTTTTTTTTTAAGCACCACACCAAAAAATCAGCTCTTCATCTTTGGTACATACAGAAGCTTAGCTCTTTTTTTGCCTTTCTGCTTAGCACCAGCAGCCCTCTGTAGTTAAAAATTAATAAATAATAGAGATCTCTTGCACAGTCCACTTTCAGTGCAGGAAAAATGTTAGTCACCTCTTTCTATATGAATTAGTTGAAAACTAATAAAGCATTTGGAACTTAACAATAAGCTGTAACTGATTAGAGATGTCTTCCCACTGTCTTTCAGAAATGGACAGTAAATGTCTGCTATATGCATCGTATAGTATGCAATGCATAAAATGTACAGAAATTCTCAAAATAATTTAAACCTTTTTCAGTTATTTTCTATATGTCTGGAGATACAAAGCACTCTCTCCTGTATTTCCTTTAGTTCTACATGTTCTCTGTAGGAAGTTCTCTGAGCTGTTCCCAGCTGCTTGTTCTCACTCCATGGCTTCTAGTTGTTGTTTGTTTGTTTTGGCATATGTTTTATTCCTTACATACGTCCATCTTCCTTGCTGCACAGCTGTGGTCAGCTGAATGGGTACGGGGCTAAAAGCAATTTCCCTTATTTGATATCAAAAGAGAGAAGTGAATTTTGCATGGAACTTATATGCCAGTCTCACAGATGTGTGTTGGTGTGTTTCTCAGAGTAATTGAGAATGTTTTTCTGCAGGGAAGGAGGCTTTCCCTGTGAGACGGGGAAAGCGATAACATATTTCTTGCTGTATTTTGACACAGGGCGTGTTCTGTCTGAGATGCCTTCGTGCATGTGAAGGGACCGAGTGTCAGGGATGATAGTCGTGAGAAATGATTTGGAGTTTTTCCACATGAAGGAACCTCTGAAGTCTATTATAAAAACAACCTTTGTACTTCACTGTAGTGTTTTTCAGCTGGCAATGATGAGTTAGATTATGAAAGCTCTGAAGCAGTGTGTGAGTTCCTAAATTCGTTTTCTCAAAAGTGACTTGGCATTTTAAATCACTGAGGCTTTCTTGGTGTTTGCAGCTACTGGATAAAGGAGATAGTGTGGTGTGTGTGGTATTTGGAAGATTACCTTATAAACAAACAGAATGCACGGGGTTCTAGTAATTGTGAACTACTTAAAATCATTGTTAGTATCTACATGTTAGTAAATACATGTTAGTATCTACTTATGTAAGTATAAGCCTCCATTTCACCATACACATTTATTTATTTTGTTGTGATCTTTCATACGATTTATCCTCTAATGGGTAATCATAGTAAAAGTTATTGAAGATGGAAAGAAATACATCACTGTTTTCACTTGAAAGCTGAAATGCCTGGAGGGCAAACGTCACAGAGCTGTAATTTTCATGGCATTAGCAGGTTTAAAACGCTGTCTGATTCCACACTGAGCAAGCAGCGGATTTGTGGCACACGCTCTTCTGAGTAAGTGTGCAAACAGCGTGCAACGTGCCTCTTAGATGTGGCCGAGTTCCATTTCACAAATAGCGTTTTCAGTAAGATCTTGATATTTGTCTATTTTCTCAGTGTTTAAAGGATTATAATGCCAGGATTATATCAGCGTTGGCTTAGCTTTCTGTAAGGAGCCCTTTTGTTTCCTGAAAGAGATCAATCCCGTTCAGTTCTGCAGGCAGCAGTCACTTTGTCAGAGGAGGTAGAAAAACTTCCTTTGGGAATACAGTATTAAACTGCTCTGATCCTCAGGACTTCACAGAGAAGGCATTTACTAAGGCATGCACTAAAAGCAGAAAGAAGAATAATGGTAAACCAAATTACTGCAAATGGCAAAGAGTTATTGCTGAAGGGTAAGTACCTCATCTTGATATTAATATCCACAAAGGATTATAGTGTTCTGAAGCTATCAGTGTATCTTAACTGAAGAGTCAAATCTGAAACAGAGGGTTATTAAATTGCTAAATCCTTTGAGTTGTGTGGTATCAGCCAACTTGTTTGGTAGAACTGTTCCCTAGCCTAGATTTGCAAAGTACAGTAAAAGACCAGTAGTAACTTCATGCCTGTTTATTTAGGGAGAAATCAGAGATCTGTGCTTAACTGTTCATTTAATTATTTATTCTGCTGCAGCCTAACTGTTGCACAGGTTGTTGGGAAAGCTTTGGCTGTTTCCTTCATGCAGACCACAAACGCAGTCTTCAGGACTCTGAACTGCTTCAGAGGAGCTAATATATTATCAGCAATACAGCTTTTTGTTTATCTGTGGTAAAACTGTGCTTTGTTTGTGTAGCTTTTGCAGATGCCAAAACTGATGAGTATAAGTACGTACATGATATCCGTGGTGTAGGGCTTAAGAAGCACACCTTCACTTGTTGGGGTAAAAAACACAAAATTTTAAAGACAGTGGTAATCAGTAGTAAAGTAAATAATGTTATGCACTGGTCTTAAAACACCAGATGTGCTAATTACACTCTTTAAATACTCACAAATATCAATAGTTTGGCCTTCAACTGCAGTTTCTGACAGAAGGAGACATCCAACTGTGGCACAGGAGAGTTCAGTATTGTCAGTGTAAGTAATAGTTTGAGCCTGCTTTAAAGCACAGAGGATCCTTTTGCTGTCTACAAGCTGTCTGGGTAGAGATCACTGATCTGCCCCTTCATTCTGCTGTTCTCTCCTCCCATGCAGCCTTATTGTTGCATGGATTGTTACCTAGTGCAACTTTTGCCTTTTTGTTTATAAAAACAGCGGGGCAGCCTGGAATTTATGACTTGTGCTTTCTGCCGCCTTTGGTGAAAATCTTCTTATTCCACGGTCTTTAGTGAACTGTCACAGTTCTCAGCTCACTACCATTGCTTAGTTTGTAGTGTGAGTTACTTTTTTTTCAAACTAGATACAAAGCCATATAGCTACTGTTTCTCCTATTTTGGATGTACATATACTCCAAATCAAAAACGCGTGCAAACAAAGGAACCCTGAGAAAACAACAACACGTAGAAGCAAAAAACCAAAACCAATACAACAAACCAAACAACCACAAAGGTTTTCAAAGTATTTTGAACGTTGTGGTTCTTTTTAAACTTGGGAGGTCACTGTCAAACTTTTGCTACTGCAAAATGACAAAATTCTTATTTACAGTTTTGAAAAAGCTGAAAGATATATCTTAAAGAAGAGAGGGGGAGGGGGACTTTATTATTTTTCATGAAAAAGATTTGGGTAATACTGACCGCTTTGTAGCTGAAGTGTAAATAAATTAATATTCCTCATTATCAGGTTTGTGATGTGATCTGTCTGTGCTGCTGCAGTAAATGAGTATATAATGAGAAAGTTAACTTAGAAGCACTTCATGTTTCTGGCTAGCTGTGTGCAGCCCATGCAGAAATGAATATTTCTAATAGGCTGTCTTTATTATTTTATTATTATATAATAAGACCTCTACTTTGGACTGTGAGCAACATTGGGTTTGGATTTTTGCTAAGTAGTTGAAGAAAAGAAGCAATATCTTATTATTCATGAAATGCATAGGTGATAATCTCTGCAGAAATGTAATTATAAATTGAATAATTTGTTGTGGTTTCCCAGATACACTATGAAGGAAGTTTTGTGAATATCCCCAAAGTAAGAGTTGTGCTTAGCCCAGCCATGTGTGAGGAGCCATGTAAATTAAGTACATAAACAGATTTAGAACGTATTTGAGATGCTGTCATCTGTGTTTTGTGAGGTTATCTTAACATGATGTTCTCTTTATACACTTTAACAATAACTTCAGTACTTTGCTGCTGAATGTAGAGGTATCGGGGTTCTTGAACTGCTAGGAAAAGACAAGAAAATTATTTTGGGTTTTCTGTTCTTCAGCAACAGTCAGTTCTGCAGAACTTCACTGTCACTGCATGGTATGAAGAAAGCTATCTGAGCATAGCACAGCCTTTTAGAGGGAACCCAGTTTTATCTTGCGGTGCAGTTGTCTGGGGAAGCATTATCACTGTTAACATTTGGAATTTGCTTTGTCAAAAACTGTCACAACAGTTCTTTTTAATAAAAACAAACAAATTGAAAAAAAAACAACAAAACAACAGTAAACCCTGAAGTGTAATGGGAATGGGTTTGGACAGCTTTTTTTTATGAAAGCTTAATCCTTAGAGCTGTGAACAAATGTCTTCACAAAAATGCACTAATAAAACTATTTGGTTGTGCAAGAAAGAAATATTCTACCTGAGTATAATTTGTTTGCAGCAATCCCATTGTTTCTGTAACTTTTCCTGCTCTAGAATACCCATCTTGTGTGTATCCATTTGCATCCAGCTCTTGTGAGAACAGTAAGTCTAGCAAACTTGTCTTGTGTGGGCAAAATTTCCAACTGAATTTTGGCTTGCTGTGACCAGCTGTGTAGAAATGTGTGAAAGGTCTTGACACACAAAAACCTGCAGAAGCCAAAATGAGTTATCCGAACACAACTAATGTGCTTTACACCGGGGATCAATTTTGCATACCTTAAGCCATCTATAATATTGGTTTGGTGTAAGCTAGATTCTCTGCAGAGATAATTTTTAGCATGCCAAGATGCACATACAGGGGATGCACTCCAGGGATCAACTACTTCAGCTGCTTTGTCCTGACTGAAGAGCAAGCCTACATGATTAGTTGAACATAACTGCCTAGTGTTCAGATAGCTGAGATTAGGCTAAAGGAATCCCATACTAGCTGCTTGCGTATCCATTCTAATTTCCAATTGTAAATTCCAGTGTTATTTGTAAATGGAATACTAAAAATATGAGTGGTGGATTAAATGTATACGATGTAATAACGTTCCCTGTGCATGGAAACCTCTCCGTTTGTCTCTAGCTGTCACGGGCTTTGTGACCAGTGATGCTTGAAAACTGTGTTGCTAGCTGCTGTGCAGCCTGTCTCATTACAAAAACGTTTTTGCTGTGGTGTGCACAAAGGAGTTTGTACGTGCATAGTGCAATTACAAATAAGACATTAGCTCTTATACTGCTCTAGAAATAAAACTGTGTTGTGGGGAGGAGTATTGGGCTTTAGTTTGAGCTTCTGTTTTTTCAGTGAATCTCTGCTATTCCTCAGTTATGAAGAGGTAATGAACCAATGAGTTCCTTTCTTTCTAACGCTTCAGTGTAGCTCTGATTTGAAAAAATGTAATCCATAAGTTAAGAATTAGAATTGATACTTTAGCCAGGGAGAATGGTGGGATTTCAGCATATGGTCATCACAGCTTGTAGCTGTAACTGGGGGCTTTGTCCAGCTTGCCTGCCCTGCAAAGCACGTCGAAGAGTCAGGGTTCCTCTTGACATGCTCTGAGTGGAGGTGTGATGTGAGCGTGGTGTATGTGCCTCTACTGACTTTCATTTAATCAACTCAGATATATGCCTGTAAAAGCAAAGTAGCATAGATTTGTGATCAATTCTTTTTAAAATGTTTTAAGATTAATTTGCATTACTGTATTTTTCCTTGTTATCTGTGTTGCTTAGACAAAAGCTAGCCAGACAATGTCCATCTGTGCCTTCAGCACGCCTTAACTTGTCGTGTAGATAAAGCCTCTGTAAGAACTAGCTGAGTGTGTTTCTGGATTAGTCATGTCCAAATGGATATACTAATTTCCACTTATTTAACACAGCATGATGAAGGACTAGGGGAGTGGTAGTTTTCTTTGAGGGAGTTTGGAAACTGACAGTAGAGGAGAACAAAACCTCAACAGGTCAAGTCATGCAGCTGCTCCTGCCAACTTCTCAAAAGGATGATTATTCTTGTACTAGTCTGGCTGAGTACACTTTATCACCGTGAAGCTTTCTGGTCTTTCTTTATGGTAACTGCACTGTGCCTAATTGTTCGGCTTTCTTTTATACTCACTGATCTGTCATTCTTATCATTATTTTAGCCTGTGTTTTGTCTAGTTTTCCTTGAATTCTTTTTTTTTTATCCTTCACTAAAGAAAATGCGATAGCTTACAAAGAAGTCTTGTGCATACAGCTCTCTAGTGGGAAAACCGTCTCTCTATCATAATTTCCTTCCAGAAACAAAGCAGTAACATGGACACTGTCCTCTGTTCTTAGCTTTCTCCAGAAAGCTGAAGTTGTCTAGAAAAATAACAAAATAAAACCAGTCCAGACTGTCTGGTACAGTTGGTCACCATGGCAATGAGGTAAATGCTGGGCAAAGATTTGGACGTCCTTTAATTATTTTTATTCTGTCTCCTGGTCTTATGTATTTGCATGTATAGGAGTGCGCACACTTAGGATTTTTAGGTTTTGTTCCATTGGATATCTTTGATGTTTTATGGAACTCAACTGATCCACACAATGAATACTGTTCTATAGACCTATGCCCATGGCTGGGTAGGGGAGCTATAAAAAGTTAAGGGAACTGTGATGAAGAAGTGTAGATAAACTGTATAATTGTAGTGGTGACTGTAAACAGAATGATTTGGTTTGGAAGAGAATTGGCAGCATTCAGAAGTTATTAATAATTTAATAATTAAGAAGCCTTAATTATTGAAAGATAATGAAAGATAATAAACACTGAGAACTAATGAAACAAGCGGAGAGAAAGCATCAACCTAATTGGAATGTAGCTTACATACCTCAAAAAAAAAGGAAAAGATTAATTAGGGACTAAGGCAAATTAATTATTCTCTGTTGCAGAGTGTGTAGCTCTCTCTTTATGAAATGTTCCTTGCAAAACAATCTTGCATCATAAAAACTAACACTGCATAGCTACCATCCAAGACCAAAGGCTCAGTAATTAAGAATGTGGAAAGCAGTACCTGTGTCACGAGATGGTGCTTGTCCAGGAGACTTCATGCTTCAGAGTGTAAGCTATCCTCATGTGAAGCTGGGGCAAGAATTCCCTGGAGTGTCTTTCCGAGGTCACCTCCGCTCTCTTCCAAAACTAACGGAGATAACAAGCTCTTCCCATGCAAGTAAGTCTGTTTGAAGGTGCTGATACTGCTCATTGGCACACAAAATACACTGGACAAATGTTTTATTGTAGTTTGTATTACATGCTTTGCTGCACTCCATTTTATTTTATTTTGGTTAAAGTACGCTTGCGATTCTTGTTGAGGAAATGGAGTCATCTATTGTAGGTTTTGCTCATGAAACTGAAAACGATATAGAAATCTCTATAGGAGATCAGATTAATACTTCAGTGATGTATTTTAGAATGTGTATGAAAAGTATGAAGAGATTACACTGAATGTACAACTGTTAGTGAAGGTGATTTTGGCTATCATTTAATTAGCTTTTCTTAACTTTTCGATATAATACATTTCTCGATGTGAAATCCATCTTTGCAGCACCTAGGTCCTCATACTGGTGAAGTTAAAAGATGATGTCCTTCCACAGAACTTGAATGTAAAATTACAATGCCTGGGAATGGAGTATATGGAGCACAGTGTTTGAGAGGGGGGTTAATGTCGCACTTATTGGATTGGTAGAGCCACAGAACTTGAAAGTTTGCTATTCTGTAGTATGCAGTGCTTCATAATTTGTATATAGCGTCAGGATAAAGGAGCTAGTGCTGTGAATGTGGTAAGAAGCCAGTTGTATTCCTCCATCATCTGAACTTTTCCATAGAGAGAATAATAAGCCCTAGCAATTGCAAAAGCAATACTCTAATTCCAGTCACTTGTTTCACTGGTTTTTCTATTGCAGTTAGCTTTGTTTGGGCTTCCATTGTGCAGGACGATACATAGAGCAAGCCCACCAAGGAATCAAATTCAAAAGGAAGGGGAAGTGGGAAGGAATTTGGTGATGCTGGAAAACACAAATGCTGAATAGAGAGGAGTTGGATGCTCTTTTTGAGAGGGACATAGAGCTTTTGAAGAGGGCAATTGTGAAAAATTGTGAAATAGAGTAAAATGAAGATGCATGGCCTGGCATTTTGATTGAGCAAATCAGTTGTCTTCTTATCTGAAAATCTGCAATTGAACGTATGGGTTATCTTGACAACAATGTGATTTAAAATATTTTATATACTTAAAAAAAAGGCATTCTGTAAGCATTACAAATAATGGAATATCCATTATACTTTTTTGAGACAGTGATAAGCTGCATTTATAAGATGAAAAAACAAGGAAAACCACAGCATCAAATAACTGTTTTCTTTTTTTTAATCAATAATATTAAAAAAGAAGAGTTACCAAAGTGAGTGTATAGGAGATGAGAGAACAAAGTGTAACGAGAAGATACTGCACAGACTGAACTTCTCAATTTTGGTAGTCAAATAGACCACCCATTTTCCATTTCATAAGTAAAACTAGCAGCAGATGACTCAATTTCCTCAGCAAGAGTAGCAAATGTGCATTGACAAAAATAGAATAGAATGGACTTCAGCACAGCATACAATATGTACTGCAATAAAATTGATCTAGTATGCTCCGTTGCCAATCAATGATCTAGCATATACAGCAAGCAATTATTATGGTTTGTTTAGTAAATATTTGTCTCACTGAAATTGATAAACATGTTATTTTGATACTGTGTTGCTAAGCCTACAGTTTTTTTTCCAAGTCATGCAGAAGTTCTACAGTATACAGCAACATCAGCATCTCTTACATGGTATTTAGGGTCTGCAGATAGTTTGAGCCCACTTGTGCAAGGCAGCTGCTAATTCACATTTTGGAGTTAGTTGTGAGAGCTGTGAGAAAAGCAACAGGCACATAATCACAGTGCACTGCTATCTACAAGTGTTTATGGTCAGCTTGATGATTATTTCAAAAAACTTACTAAGACATCTGTTTGTGGTTTTTTGTTTTCCCCTAACAGCTTTGCTCAAAGCATCTGTGAGCAGCTTCCAGCAAGTAGCGCTTCTTCCCATGCATTGCTTGCCCTCAGTAAGAACAGCACTGACATTTCTCCTATTATTTTGCCTATAGCAATTACTTGTAAGTGTGGTGGTATATGCTGATCCATGTGCATAAGGGAGGAGTTGTCTATTTGCTTTCCAGGTTAATTCTATAAGTTGATATAGATTTCAAAATGCAGAAATGCTTTTGCTTCCATTAAATTAAAATAATTCAGCATAGCATTCTTCAGTTGATTACTTTAGTTGTTGAAAATATGCACCAAAAAATCCGGGTCTTTAATCTTGTGCTTTTTGTATATTCAGTGTACAGTACTTTAACTTGCAGTCTTTCCATTTGAGATAATCCATTTTTCCTTTCATTTTCAATTTCTTTAGTGGTTACTGTTTTTGTAAAGAGAGAGTATTCCTTGGATCAATTTTCTATTAAGGCGACGCTCTTGGAAATATCTTTAGTTTGTATTGGCTGAAAGAGCAGGGAGTGAAGAGTTTGAGGCAAAAGAAAGGAATTTTTGTAAAGGGAGCCACAGCTCAGAGAACTTCTTATTGCTGGAATCGACTTTGTTTTTCTTTTTTTTTTTATTAATTTTGGCCGAGATAATTTTATACCATAGTGTCCTTTATTTATTTACTCATTTAATTTTTACCTATTTCAAAAGATCCACTGATCTCCCAGGTTGTCTTATGCTTTACTTTTACTATTCCTGATGTTAGGTCTTAATCTAAAAGCATCAGAAGAGTCTGAAGAATGCTCAGCCTGTGTTCAAAATGCAGTAGGGATAAGGCTTCACAGCACTTCATGTATTGAGCGTGTTTTCATATCTGGAAATTAGTGGGCATGGGTGGGGAAGGGAAGTGGAAGAAAAGAGAAGAAAAGAGTAGAAAAAAGAAAAGAGGTTTCTGGTTAATATTTACAAGTATTGTACCAACAGAGTTTGGTCTTTGTATTGTTCAGTTTTATTAGATCTACCAGATCTACCTAATGTGTTTGCACATGGTGCTCAAAAGGTACTCTCAGCTTTAGTAGTGATTTCCGGGTGCCAAAGCAGTGTCTTCTGACTTGTCACAGCTCTGTGTAAGAAACAGTTATCAAAGGAAACGTTTGAGAACAAAGGTGCAGACAGCAGTGTAGCTGTGCCCCTACTTGTACGCTTTGCTTTGTGGTGACTTGTTTGTCTGCTTTACTGAAAATAGAGGAACAGAAACAGCAAGAACTCTTCTGTGAGAGTAACAGCTCTGATATAGGTTCTGTTGCATAACATTAGATTCTAAAAAGAAACCGATTAAGTTGTACAAACAAGTTTATTCCCTATGGTTTCTTTTTCAAGGTTAAAAAGTTTCCTTGGGAATTCTCTTGCACTTTCCAAAACCTGTTCCTTTTTTCTTTGCAGGTCATGGCAACCATAAAGAAAACAGCCCTTTCCTCAACAGTTCAGAAGCCAGCAAAGGAGGTGATTACTATGACAGAAATCTGGCCTTGTTTGAGGTAATTTCTGACTGTTTTTCACAGTTTTGATGTGATTTGTGATCTTTCAAACTGGGAGGGATTGAACACATGTTATTTATCATTCAGTGGAATGTGGAGCATCGCAAAGGTTCAAGTGATTCAGTACTTAACTCTCACTGATGGGGAATCTGATATCTAAAAGCCATTGGTGTGTTTAAGTCTATGAAGTACTAAAACATAATGGTAGTAGAAGTGACTTGAGTAGTTTCAACAGTGCAGCTGCATCAGACCAGCTGCACCCACACAAAATTGAGCAGAATCCTCCTCCTTGCCTCACTGGCACTGCATTCAGTGAAAATATGTCGTGGTCTGCTAAGACCAAGTTTCTAAAAGGCATTTCCAGAAGCTCAGGTTCTGGGGAGCAGTGCAGAGAGTTTGTGCATGGCTCTGCAGCTGCTTTCCAGCAAGGCTCCTGAGTTATGGCTTCACAGTGATCCTAGGAACTTGCACTCCATGTTTCCCATTCTGGGAACTTGGTGCGGAGCAGCCTGAGCTGGCCTTACGCCCAGCCAGGTTGACCCCTGCAGAGTTTAGCTGTGTGGCATTGAGCCTAACAAATATAACTAACGTGCTGTCCTGAAAATGCTACAACCATGTTTGCATGGCAGTGTGCTTGAGCTAAAGGCTCTGAAGCATGCTCTCAGCTCTGGTGTCTTCTTCCTCCAAAGCAGTGAATCTGTGATCAGGATAAACTCACTTGCAGGTCATGGAGAGCTGGCCATTTGTGGAATTTGATCTGCTGCTACTTACACACCTGCTTTTCTCATAAGCAATACCGCAGTACCACACCAGGACTGTTTCTGTAGTACTAAAGAGGAGGAAGAAGAGCATCCCAAAGGCTATGCTGCCCAACTGAATGGGGAGCACGTTACCTCAACTTCTTTCTGGAATTAATGATAACCAGATTTTTAAAGATGAAAACTGTAGGTTTCATAGATGAGATCTAAGGAAAGAGTAAGAAAAGGGATGCTTAGCTCACAGCATCCTTTTAACTGTTGGTTTATTCATCAGATACAAAGCACTGATCCTCCCAGAAACTGTTCATGACAATACATGAAGATATGATAAAACTCCAGACAATGAAATGTTTCTTAATCAGCTTTTTATTTTCTGTGTAGAGAGTCATTTCTCTTTGCCATGCGTTACATATTGTACAATTAGACATGTAAAGCATTTCAGTTTCACAGAGAGAGAAGAAGGGAGTGACTTTGTCTTGATGTTGTTTCTTTGCAGGCTAGCTGTTTCACTGGGCTGCTTTCTGTTGTTTGTTTTTTTTCTTTGTCTGAGGAAAGTATTTGTTTGCATGGAGAAGCCACAGATTTGGCCTTGAAAACGCTTTCAGAAGCAGAAGTTGGATGGGAAGGATATAAAACTGTGAGGCACTGCAGGTGTGGCTTCTGGGATTTAAAAAAAAAATCTAGATCCACATGAATAAGATTACATAGTTTGAAAAATATAATAAAACAATCAGACATGTGTTGACAGTTCCTGGACCTTAGTCATTACACTGCTGCCTTATTTGTAAACTTGACCCTTTTCAAAGTGTATCTGTTTTTGTCAGTTGATGTTAGAGATGCATACAAGGCACGTATTCACTTTCTTACAGTCACAAAGCTCAGAGTTCTTCTTTATTGATGTAATTTGTGTTTTTCAGTATCTAAGGAGAAGGGTGTATATAGTGCACACCTGTGCCATGGCTTTTTCCTATCAGAGTTGCCCTCATTTCAGAAAATAAATCCTCTCATCAGTGCAATTAAATGCTCTCTGATTCCCTTGGTTTTACTCATGGAAGGCCTGACCCCAGCAGCTCTCCATCAGTGCTGTGACTCGCAGAAGTTGACTAGTTGTCTTCTTCCACAGGAAGAACTTGATATACGACCGAAAGTGTCATCTCTGCTTGGCAAGTTGGTCAACTACACTAATCTTACCCAAGGTGTTAAGGAACATGAAGAAGCAGAAAGCACTGATGGTTCCAAGAAGAAAGTATCAAAAGTAAGTAAAGATTCTTTCTGTGGCTAGCTAATCAACTCAGTGATTCCATGTGTGGTTTTGGAGCCCTGGGCTCCTTTTCCCTTTATCTTCTGTAGTTCCAAGGTGTCATGACAGCTTTGCAACGAAATGCCATAGAGCTCATTGGTAGGTAATAAGATGATATGAAACATTGGAACTGATACAGTGGTTGAGGATAATGCACTACAGTACCGCTGCGTATACTTGGTATGGATTTAGATAGATAGGATATGCTTTTGGCAGTGAATCAAATCAACAACAAAAAAACCCACAACTTTTTCATAGTGCTGTTTTAGGTTCCTGGAAGTATCTGAGATTTGTGAGCAGGGTAGGTATGACACAGGACTTGCAGGAGACAACGCCCCTCTAGAGCTGAGGGTGGAGGTCAGATTGGGTGCCTTGGGGCAGCTCAAGTATCACTGTGGTTGCTAGGCAGTTAAGCAGCTGAATTCCACCCCAAAGGATCTGCATTGAGATCTTCAGCCCATTTGGGCTGGCTGTAATAACTAAGATGAAGGTCGGGTTTGATTGTTGCTTGTTTGATTTCTATCACAAGCACTATGTTCTTATTACTCTTAGTGGTCTGGCAGTCAGGCAAGCACTTCAGTTAGTGCTAAAACCTTAAGTGGTATGGTTGCATTTTATTGCACTTGCAGTTCGCTTGCAATTTTTTTTCAAAGGAAAATTTTCCACAATACAAAGACGGCATCTGAATTCTCCAGATTTCATCCTACAGCACTGTCAGAAATTCTTGAGCTGTTTCAAAAAGAGAAAGAAGTGATAACACTGAAAAACAGCGTTTCGTTCTCGAAAACATGTAAATCCCTGCTAACTGCTGGATTCCAGCTGCCTTATGCACGTTCTGTTTCCTTACTCTGCTTGTTTTTACACTCGTGTTAATGAAGTTGTTTAGTCAACATGATGCTTGAACTTGAATTTTACCTGAGAACACACATGCTGAAGTATTGTGATATTGTGGTTAGTATGTTGTCATTACAAGTCTGAGTGAAGGCTGTCTAGGTGCTGTAACTGCATTTTGGTACTTCAGCCTTTCTTCTAAAATGTAATTTAAACATTTTAACTGTTGCTTTTGTGTGGTACTTGTTATTATGTTAACTGCTGAATCTGTTCAAAGTTTTTACGTTCACATAACTAATATGAAGTTTCATCTGCATCTATGTTTTAGCATGCTTTTCAGGGGAATAATGCCAGATATCAGCTGTTAATATGGTAATGTTGCATAAGCTAAAAAAATAAATAAAAATTATCTGCTTCTTGCAGGCTGATTATTATCTTAACAGAGGTAAAACAAAGGGAGATTCAAATAGGTACAGTCCTTACCATTTAGAGATAGTTCTGTGCATTTTTCCTATTTATTTCCTCATTAATTGCCCATCTGGGTTACCAGAGTAAGATGCAGTCTAATCTGAAAGCTCATCACTTGTTTTTCTGTTAAGAAAGAATTAGGAGAATTTGGTGGTGTAGTGTAATGTTGGTTAAAGAAGTTACAATATAGCTTTGGACAGAAGAAACACAGCAAATAACAAGCAAGTGAGAAGTTGTTTTTAACTTAAAGGCAATACAGTCCTTGTTAAAGCTCTGCTTTTGCTTCTGGTTGTCCAAAATTAGGCTCTACTAAAATGTGTGCTTACAGACTTCTCAGATGATTGCTGTAGAGTGAATGGGGTCACTATTCCAAAAGTGACAGTATCACCCTGTGTTAATATCCCAGTATTTTCAGTGTAAACACTGCATTTTCCTGAAGTGAATATTTGCCTAACTTGTCTGTACTGGAGATAAAATTACATCAATTGCAGTATCATAACAGTAGTTTGAATTCCTTCCCATCTTGCCTTAAGCAATATGAAAATTTAAACTTCTTGTAGAATACAGTTGAGTACTTGACCAATAATGATAATATGATTAAAAACTGAAAATTCAAAACCAGTAACCAAACAATGCTGTAGGCTGTAATTATTACGAAACTGTACAAATGAGAAGCAGGTGGTGCATTCTGGTTTTGCATACCAGCTTTGATAACTGATTCATTGCTGAGTGTTCAATCAGGTGTGCTCAGCTAATTTGTGCCCAGCTGGTGTGACAAAGTGTGAGCTGCCTGTCCTGTTGTGTCACTTACTGGAATTGGCATCTTGTAGACCAGAAATGGAGCGAGGAGGGTCAGCAGACTCTAGGTCTGATATTCAAAATTAAAGGGAAGAAAGCAGTCCTGTCTGTAAATAAGTCCTTTCTCAGGTGACGTGACCAAAAGAGACTTGACATTTCCACAAACTCTGGAAAATACAGTACATGACTATACTCCCTTCTCATCTTTTGGAATGATTAACACAGAATTTGTGGAAGCTGCAAACAAAGATCAGGAGAATTTCAGTGCAAAACCCCTTGATTCTATGGAAACAGCTCAGTATGAACATACTACCCTGTTTCAGCATTCCCATTAAATACTTTTGATAGAATCATTCTGTTTTAGGCATACATCAGAAAAGAATTGTAATAGGGTAGAGATTTTGGTTGCTTTTTATGTTTTGTAAGTACAGTCCTATATTAAAACACTTGGTCACAGCGCTGTAAAAACATCCCCTTCTCATGGTAGAAATTACATTAAATATTTCAGTTCATGTGTCTTTAATAAGGCAATGCATTTCTGTGCTGCTGTTTGTCCTTATGCTACAGAGCAACCGCAAGAGCTGTCATTACTGATCTATGTCCCTGAGCCCTGCAGCCAAGTGCTTTGATAACCTGTCATACTGGTACAATGGAAATAGTGTCCTTCAGACTCAGATCGATATTTATATCAATTATGTCTACAGCTGCTAAGAGTGAACGCTGTGCATGTGCAAACATGATCTGCATTGAAACTGAGATTTTTCGGGATTGTTCTTTCCCTTCTCAGTTGAACTAAAGCATTCTTCAAAATGTCTGTGCTTTATTTCTTTTATGCAGTGTGAGGCATCTAACTTGGTTATTTGACAGCTGTAGAGACTGAACTTAATAACCTTTTTGTTTCAGATTGTATTCTGCTGAGGCTTCAGTACAGGTTTAGTTTCACTCATTTCAATGGAGTCTGCTGATTATAAAATGTACGAAGAGGGCTACGTTGCTGCTGTTTACTGACGTTAAATATTTCTGTGAGCAAGCTGGTGCAAGCAGTGTTTGTGCATCATTCATTTCATGGTGGTATTTTATATTCCACAGGGCAAGAAAATACTGAGTAAACTCTGTATTAAATTTGTCCTGAGTGCCTCAAGTACGCTTTGTAATTCTGTGGTTTGGGTTTTGTCTGCTGGCAGACACTTATGCATCTCCTAAGCTCCTCTGCTCGGCAGTAGTCTCATAACTATGCAATTAATGCGCAATTCCTCTTCCTCTGTGGCTAAAGTTAAGTTGTAACTTGATGCACATTAAGAAGCTATTTCAAATGAATGGAGAGGGGAAGGTGATGAACAGTAGAGCAAAGCTGCCAAATGGATCAAACAGGAATGAGCTGGAGTAAGGCAAATTCTTGTGCAAAGGAAGCAGGTGCTGACAGATGTATGAAGGACAGGCTTAAAACTCACCTGATTTGCTAGTGCTTGGAAAACTGCGTATGGAATATACAACAACTGTGCTCCACCTACACTTGCTGCGTGGAAGGAGTAGATTGGGCTTCAGAGGAAACAGGTGTACAGAACAGCCTGAGAAGATCCTCTACTGTAGCATTGGAACAACTCATTTCTGTGTCATTTCTGTTAGTGTCAGAAGATGACAATTTCTTTCATCCTTATGCATAATCCTGGCAAAGTTTTTAGTTCTGTAGGATGGTAACTTTTATACATATGGCAGGTGAAGTTTTAGGGACTTCTTTGTAGTGTGGCTCTGGAGCTGCTAAATAACAGCTCTCTGGCCCCATTCTGGTAGGTCTCATCAATAAGTCCATTGCAAACCATCAGTATGTGGTCAGGAGGTTCACACAAGTTGCAGCATATATGGGGAAACTGATTGATCTGATTAACTTCAGTCACAGAATTCAAAGCTGACTTCAAAAAGTTCAGTTGGTAGTTCCTTCCCTTTAATATCCTTGTAGTTTGAATGATTGTTCATGAGTTTCCGTAGGTGCTACTCATCTGTAATATGTTTAGGAATTCAGGTTTATTTATAGGAAAAAGTATGAAAATGGAGAGGTCTTTAGGAAGTTACTTTCTATTCCCCCCATGTTTCAGTGTTCTTTGTAATTTTAAATGTAAAAGAAAACCTTAGAAAATGGAAGCAATGGAAAATCTTGGCAGAAAACCACTGATATTTGGGACTCTGAATTTCTGCCAGTGTCACATGTGCCAACACAGGAAACACTTCTATTCCTTGAAATAAAATCCTTACCAGCAACACTTTGATATCAGTGTTTGGGATCTGAGTGTCCTTTGAAAATAACTACTCAGGCAAAGGAGAATTGTGTAAGATACTGTGTCAAATGCCAACAATGTGAAGTTCCTCTGAAGCCACATAAGTAATTTACATTTTCTCAGTCACTGTCAAAAGTAATTCAGTCTGATGCTAATATGATTTGAGCATAAGAAAGGTAGAATCATTAGTTTTATGTAAAGTATACAAAATGAAAAAAAAATGCTTTATGCATGTCTCTACATTGCTTCAAAATCTTTTGTACTTATAACATCACAGAAGTATATTTTGAATTCTAGGAATATGATAGGGTCTATCCTACTGTGAGTCTGCAGCCCTCACCTGGTTTCGTCATAAAAACTCTGTGGTTCTACAATAAAACAAATGAACGTATTTTTAGTTGTTAATAATTGGTGTTAAATGCTGAATATGATTGCAAATGTGAAGATCATAGAATCATAGAATGGTTTGGGTTGGAGGAGACCCTTAAGACCATCTAGTTCCACCCCCCCTGCTATAGGCTGGGACACCTCCCTGTAGACCAGGTTGCTCAAAGTCCCATCCAGCCTGGCCTTGAATGCTTCCAGGGAGGGGGCATTTACAACCCCTCTGGACAGCCTCCAGTGTCTCACTACCCTCACAGTAAAGAATTTGTCTAGTCTAAATCTCCCCGCTTCCAGTTTAAAACCATTTCCTCTCATCCTACATGCTCTTATAAAAAGTCCCTCCTCAGCTTTTCTGTAGGCCCCCATCAGGTACTGGAAGGCTGCTATAAGGTCTCCTTGGAGCCTTCTCTTCTCCAGATCCCCAGCCCCAGCCTGTCCTCGTAGGATGGATGTGGATTTGTTCATAAATTGAAGGTTTTAGTAATACCAGTTTACTTTATGTTTTGTGGAAGTGGAGGACAGCAGTAATTGGTGTGCATCTCCCTTACGTTTCTCAGACTTCTGTCATTTGAAAAACTGAAGTTGCATGATCTTGGTTACCTGTGCTTTGAATAACTCCAGGTAATGAACACTGATGTACTTTTTTTTTCTTTTCTTTCAGTCACCCAGCATGGGCACCCTGATGGGGGTGTATTTACCTTGCATGCAAAACATCTTTGGGGTTATTCTCTTCCTTCGGCTGACTTGGATGGTAGGAATGGCTGGTGTTCTTCAGTCCTTCCTGATTGTATTACTCTGCTGCTGCTGTGTAAGTATATAGCTAAAATAACGCCTGGTGTGTAACCCCCGTGAAACTACCAAGAAACTTGGAGAGGTTGCGTTGTAGATGCATGTGTAGTGAAAAGCCAGGTTTATGCTATGCTCTCCTGTTTTTGATAGGCATGTGATTTTTTTTTAATTTTTATTTTTAATTTGTGTGATAATATTTCTAACTGTCAAACTATTTCTAGTTTACATACAGTAAAAAAAAAAATGGTGTTGGTTCAGCAAGCAGCTTTTTTCTGTGTCTGCTTCAGACTGCCTGCTTTGCTGGACAAGCCTTTGCCAGAATTTCAGCTCTGCAGAGGGAGTGACACCTGTTCTGTTACCATGCTTTGTCTGCAGACAGCCATTTTTTAACAGTGTTATGGTTAAATCCCTGTTAACTCCTGTTTTCTTTCAGATAATGACCTATCAAGGCAGAATAAATAGAAATGTCGTGGCAGGTTTACTCAACAGGGAATAAGTTAACGTTTGAATAATGTTGTTGACAAAATTACTTCCTTTTTCTTCTTTTTGCAGACTATGCTGACAACCATATCAATGAGTGCTATTGCTACAAATGGTGTTGTTCCAGGTAAGTGTAGTCTGAAACTTCTCATTAGTGGAAAAAAATGTTGCTATAAGGTATTAACATGGTTTATTACAGATACGTTTGGATAAGCCAAGAAACAGAGCCTGAATTAGTATCTAGTATTTCTTTTCAGTATTAATTAGGCAAAATAGTTTGTTCTTATTTACCACTGTATTAACAAAAAAATGGATGTAATTGAAGCCTTAGAAAAGCAGATACACGTTATCGTTTTGTTATGTTCTTCTTGTTATAACAATCAAGAAATGACAATTTTACTCTCTCATCTCTTGTTTCATAGCTGGTGGCTCCTATTTCATGATATCCAGGTCATTAGGCCCAGAGTTTGGTGGAGCTGTAGGGCTGTGCTTTTATTTGGGAACAACATTTGCAGGAGCGATGTACATTCTTGGTGCCATTGAGATTTTATTGGTGAGTAATACTGAAATAGTCACGATTTTAAGACAGCTGGCAGACAGAAAATACTGCAGTATTCTTGTCCCGTATTCAGATACACATTCACAAGTCAGACCGGGAGGTCTCCAATTCGACATGGTCAGTGTTGACTTTAAAGCTGCATGCTCTGTGGATATCTAGAATGCGAAGTCTTCTGAAAACATGGATGAAAGTATGACTAAATCCAAAGATGTGTGCTCATCATTGATAAAGTTGGCTCAGTTGCCTTACTAAAAGAGGACTATTAGCCCTTGATTTATCTTTTTCCTGTAAACTCAAGGATGGTTCCTGGTGAAGAGCATGCTGCAGTGATTAACGTTTTTGGTATGGGAACAAGATCACTACAGTAGTATAGACAGAGTTCTGTTTCTGTGCTCCTTCAGCTTGCTTTCTTCTTATTTCAGACATATATTGTGCCACAAGCAGCAATTTTTTATCCATCCGGTGCCCATGATGCATCCAGTGCTATGCTAAACAACATGAGGGTGTATGGAACTGTATTCCTCATCTTAATGGCAGTGGTGGTCTTTGTAGGTGTGAAATATGTTAACAAATTTGCTTCCCTCTTCTTGGCCTGCGTAGTAATATCCATATTATCCATTTATGCTGGAGCTATCAAGTCCATCTTTGATCCACCTGAATTTCCGTGAGTAATATTTCTTCCTTGGTGGGGTATAGCTTTGACTACCAGTTTGGAAGATGGGATTCAATGGAAGTTACTTAAAACTTCAGCCTAATACATTTTCAAAGTTTCTTTTTTTGTGAATTATTTCAGATTATTTTTTTAGCTTTGTATAGTAACAGCATGCAGAGCTCATGGAATAGAAATTCCTTGGGCTAAAATAAATATATTGTCACATTCCTGAACTGTTGCAGTAGAACTAAGTCTTGTGAGTGTACTAGATTGATGGAGGTTGACATTTCTCTGCTTCCCACGAAGACAATCCAGTATCTTAGCCTGTGGCTATTGAGTTACTTTTGAGCAAGAATTTATGTAGTCCTCCTCAACAAGAGAGAGTGTGGCAGCTCCATTTTCTCCTGGCCAGTCAGAAATGATATGCTGCCTTTGTGATTGGAAACTGTGGTGGTGTGTTGCTGCTCCTCCCTCAGAAGTAGAACATCTCTTGGGAAGGAGGGAGGTATGATGGAGGCTATACTGAAGCTCCAGTGGAGCTTTCCCTTAATTTGAAAGCAGATGAGTTTACTGTATGAGTAGCTCTACTCTAGAAGCGTGCCCCTTGGCTTGTTAAACATGTGATAAGGTTTCTTAAACTCAGAGCTGAAGCAACAATAATGTGGATACATGTGTTTTACCAGAAATGCAAACAGTATTTCCTGATACTGCTGGCAGGAGATGGAATATGGATATAGAGGAGTTGAGACTGCATAATTATTTACATTTCAAAATGTTGTGACTAAGCAGTCACAACCCTCAAGTGCTCCCTTTAAATATTTAGGGCCCAATGATTATAATAATTTACAACAGTAGCAGGTTTACAGCTGTAAAAAATAGTGTCTTCACCTCCCCCTCATTACCTCTTGTATTGTTCTTGAATGTTCTCCCTGACGCACTTCATTGGGCTGTACTCCTTTTTCTTTTACTACAATAACTAGGTACTGTGCTTATCTTTTATACTGGAGGCAAAGGCTCTAAACCCCGAACAAATGGCCTCGTCTCTTCCATTTTCCTGGCTTGAGTGCCTGAGATCTGTGAACTGATACAGCTTATTAAAATGGCAGAAAATAATAAACTTTTACCCCTGCCCTGCTCTCAATGAGCATTTTCTGGTGATGGGAAGAGAGGCTGAGTAAACTCCAGTGGCAGCAAGCTGTTATTTATGTTGTATCACACTGTCTTTGGAACCATCTTTGGAGATGTGTGTTAAAAATCATGAATGCTGGAATAAACTCAGGTGGTTAGATGAATCACTACAGGCACTGGATGATTTCAGCAGTGATAAATATTATCTTCTGACAAGAAGAACATTTGCTTATTGTAAATGAATTGTGTATTGCTAATTCTGAAGCTAAAATGTCAGAGATCACTTAAGTGCTGCTGCACAGAAACTGCTATAATGCCTTTCCAAGTATCTTTAGATATTCTTAATATCGTCCATTCCTACAGTTCTGTTAAAATGAATATTAAAATGTTGCTTAATGTTTCCCTTCCATTATTTAATGTAAATTTATCCCTGTTACCAAATTCATTAAATCACAATTTTACGCGTCTCCCAAAATTGGTGGAAACATCCAACCTTCAAGCAAAACAGATGCATCGTCTTCTTCCTGCTACCACCATCTTTTTGAAGCTGAGAAATAATACAGAAAACTAGAACCACTTAAAGCTTTCATTGTATGAAAGGGGGGTGATGAGGAAAGGCAGATTTCATTTTGCAGGTGCCATACAATAACGCTGTTTTTTTATGTTTTCCTTCCAGAATTTGCATGTTGGGCAACAGGACTTTGATAAGAGATCAGTTTGATGTTTGTGCCAAAACCATAGTTAAGGATAATATCACTGTGGCCTCTAAGCTTTGGGAGAACTTCTGCCACAATACAAACTTAACCACTGAGAACTGTGATGAATATTTCCTACTGAATAATGTTACGGAGATAGCAGGAATTCCAGGAGCTGCTAGTGGCATTTTAAAAGGTATGGCATATATATGTACACATATAATTTTTTTTTCTATAAAGAGACAGTATCCAGAGCAGTTGAAATGAGTTTAACATTTCTTTGTTTCTTACGAAGGAGGACCTGAAGAAATATGATTATGGTGAAGAATATTATCTTCAATTTAAAAACAAAAACCAAACAACAGTTTTACAATCCTTAAGAGATGGCATTTAGTTCTGTATGCAGTACTTTGTGTGCTATTAAATTGATTAAATTGAGCTTGTACATCTTATAATTTCAGTCTAAAGTCAGCTGTAATTATGAGCTGTATTAACGTAAGCTATGATTCTTTAGACCCCTATGTAGCCACTATGACTTTCCATTTTAGACAGGTTAATACTATGTCCTGGAGAATAAAAATACTTGTATGAAAATAGTCTAGCTCCTTCTTTGCCCAGTCCTGAATGTAGTATGGTTGAAAAGCTTTCATTATTGAAATGAACGCCAGAGAACAGATGCTGTGTGCTGGTGCTGGTTGCTTAAAGTTCCAGTAGTCTGATTTCTAAAACGAATTTGGCATTTATTAGTAAAATTTGAAATGCCAACAATATAATTTCATATGTTTTCCACTGTCTAAAGAGAAAACCAGTATATATCCCAATCTCTGTTAAATATTGCTGCTTTTAATTCTCAGCTATGTATGTGGGTATAGTGGCCCATTAAAAGGGCTCAGTGTATTTCTTGGGATTAAAATAGTATGAAGTATTAACTTCATAAATATGAAGTTAAAAGGAAGTTACATGTAGTAATCTTAGAGGACTTAGAGGTGCTTTGATTTCCATTGACCATTCATATGTATTTATTGTTTTCGTTTTGTTTTTGAAAGCATGAAATAGAAATCTTCTGTCCCATAACTTGCGTATCTTAATTTGTGCTGTTCAGCGAATTGCGTGAATTACATTTGTAATCTTCAGTTGTAGACTCATTACAATGAGAACAAATCTGAACTGAAATATGCTTTTCTTTCTGTGGTGTGATGATAATGCTGAAGACAACTTATGGAGCAATTATTTGGAGAAAGGAGAGATACTGGAGAAAGCACATCACCCCTCTGTTGATGTAGCAGGCCAGAAGAGCAACTTTCATCTGTACGTGCTTTCGGATATATCTACTTCATTTATGGTGCTGGTTGGCATCTTCTTCCCATCAGTGACAGGTGAGAATATTAGGGAAGGGGACACTGTGGGTCTCTGACCTTGATTTTACATCCATAATATATTTTCAGGCATCATGGCTGGTTCAAACAGATCAGGGGACCTCAAAGATGCACAAAAATCCATTCCTGTTGGAACGATTCTTGCTATTGTCACCACATCATTAGTCTGTATCCTTTTAAAATCAGCACAGACCTAGTGCATTGCAAGTGACTAAGATGAATGCTTGTGTATCTGATTTGTGGAACTGCTTTCAGGTGACTAAATTATTGTGAGTATGATTGGTCTGCAACAAGAAGAGAAGTTCTTAGGCTGAAGGCATCTGAATTGCTATCCTATTGTTTTCCAACTCCTTTTTTTGTTTTGTTTTATTTTGCATTTCAGTTGCTTTTCTTTGCTACATAATTCTCTGCAGCTTTTCAGGCTGGTTAAATACAGATATGTATTTTTCTTAGGATGTGTTAAGATGAGGGAAAGCTTTAACCATAGTGATCATAAATTTCAGGTCCTTCACGGTTTTTTTTTAGTTTGAGTGAGTTCAAGTAGCATGTGTTTTCTTGAGTGTTTTAAGACAAGACAAACTAGAGAGTGAGTCTAGTTGTTTAGTACATCCCCAGCTGGCAAGTGTGGGAGTGTTACAAAGACAGTGCTCAGTTGTAAGCTCCATGTAGCTGTGAATGACTCGCCATTTCCAATGAGAATAGAGCACTTTATTTGCAAATGATGAGGATGTCCCTTATTCCACATTTCTAGGTGCTGAGTGTGTGTTCACATGAACAGCCTTTGTTCCAGTTGAAGATCTCAGGTTCCATGCGTGGAACCATGGGAGCTTTGCTTAGGAAAAGTTGTCTTTTTTTAAGACCTCTTTTCCTGCTAGAGAGATGTCGTTCAGCTTCAGCTAGCCATTGATTTCCTGAACTACAATTTATCAAGGTAGGAGACTTTGTGAAAAAAAAACAAACCTCCCACCCCAAACGAACAAAACCCCAAAACAATAAACCACCACCAACAAAACCCACTAATGAGTAAGACCTTCAAAATAAGATTTTAAGAGCTTTCTGAATAAATCCCACCCAAGAGGCACTTGCTTGCGAAGGTGCTTCTCCTGGAACTTCTGCTGTTTTGAACCTGTGTTTTCTGCCAACCCTTGCAAAGCTGTCAGTCAGGATCCCACCTCACTTACCCCAGCTTCTTAGGAGCACAGGCTTTTCCAGATGTTATTTCTAGAACGGACCTTGTACTTAAAAAAACACCAAGATCAAACAAAAAACCTGAACAACCAACAACAACAAAAAATGTGTCCTCTGAGTGTAATACCTATTAAACCAGGTCACTGATGTGAGCCCCCAAGTCTAGTGTTAGTTTCATACAGGATAATTTTATATGTAGATATTACGCCACCCAGCGGAAAGCTCACACATAATTTCTAGGAGAAAACATTGTTTCCTCTTTTATTACACTTTGTATTTTTAAATTATGTTTCAGAGATTGAGGTAGAGCTTATGATTTAAATGTTTACATTTCGGTCACCAGGTTGAAACCTTTCCTGGAACTCTGGACCCAAGAAAATCAATTTATGTTATACTCCCCAGTGCAGAAGTAGTACAGTTGAATATTTGGTTTGTTGTTAGAAGTCTTATTGGTGATGTGAATGCCCTCAGAGACCACAACATGAGAAAGTGCCAGGTAGTTATTTGCCATCCATTCAAAATATCTTCGGACACAAGAGAAGTAGTAGGAAAAAGTATTTTAATATTATTTTCTGTTCTGTAGTAGTAGATGAAATTGATGCTTACATTAAAGTTACTTCCTTTAAAGTTACCACCTTTATTGTAACATTTCAAGCAATCTTATTATAAAAATTGAAACTTAGAACAGTAACGGTTTGTCACCTATATTAGAAAGTATACATGAGCAGTGGGATGTTAATTTACTCACCGCCTTTTCCGTTTATTTGTGGAGATGGTGCAGTACAAATGCTGTAGGACAGAGGCAGATAGTGAAGTTTTCCCAATACTTTTGAGTTGTTTTCATCTGCTGTGTCTAAATACATCCTACTTCCTTAGCACACTCTGTACTCAAGACTTCAGTTGTGTATTATTATTTGGAGCCTGCATAGAAGGTGTAGTCCTAAGAGATAAGTAAGTAATCATTAAGCTTTACTGCTTTGATACTGTACTTTCTTCTTTCTTTTAGCAAGGAGTGTTGGTTTTTGCCCACCCATCTTTTTTAATTATTATTTTTTATTTTTGTGCCTTTACCTCTGGGTGACTTTTTAAACCATAGCTGTGTGTTTCTCACACAGAAACCAAACTAAGAAACCCAACCAGACATCCATAACTGGATAAAGGTTAATATTTGGTTATCTCTCCCCTCAGATTATATATTATTTAATGTTTTTGTCTGTAAACTCAATAGCAATGTTTCCAGCACTAGAGTCTACAAGTGCTTTGTTTTTGAAAGCTGCTCTCACACTGACTGTCTCTTTCCTGTGGACAAACAGAGGAGTGCATGTGAATATAATTAAGTCTGAGGGGGAAAGCAAACAAACTGAACTACCAAACAAAAACACTAAATCTGCCTGTAGGATTGTCTGATGTTGGGTTGTGCTGAGTGTTTTAAAAATCAGGTTTTTTTTGTTGTTGTTAAGAAATGCAGATCTTTCCAGATGAAAGTAGGAAATCACATTCTGATGATGAAGTAAGAATTTTATAATGAGTAATAAGAAATAAACTTCAGATTGCTGAAATTGGGTTATGGATGTTTCCTAGCTGTGCATTAGAAGTAACTAAGATTATTTGATAATTTCTTTATTTCCCATTGTGGAGAATATTTAATAGTTAATATTTAAATGGTATTTTAAAACTGACCAAGAAAACCAAATGTGAGTATCAGAATACTCTTTTAAATATCAATGTCTTGCTGTTCCTCTCTGCAGGTATGGCGATGCAGTGAACAAGAACTTAGTGGTGGGCACCCTTTCGTGGCCCTCGCCATGGGTCATTGTGATTGGGTCCTTCTTTTCTACCTGCGGAGCGGGTCTACAGAGCCTTACTGGGGCCCCCCGGTTGCTGCAGGCAATAGCGAAGGACAACATTATTCCTTTCCTCTGGGTACATGTTTAAAAAATGACACTCTGTATGTAGTAGTAGGCTAGTGCCAGTGATTTGACTTCATGCTCCTGGAAATCAGATTTGTTTTCCCAGCATTGAAGTGAAGGTCAATATATTTTTTTTCCATGCTCTGTTTTCCTTTGTTAAAAGCTGGAATGTTTTTAAAGGAGTTTGAATTTACCTATATGGTAATTTTATGAACATTCACATCTAATTTGGTGAAGCAGAGAAAGCCATTATAATTGACTCCTTGCTCTAGATAGAGGAAAATTATTACAGTTTCTCTGAATAGATTGCCTTTTTTCATTGTATACTTACAAAATATGTGGAAGGTGTGCTGAATATCTAATAGTGGAAGTTGAAAATGTTTCTCTTTCTGCAGGTTTTTGGTCATGGCAAAGCAAACGGTGAACCAACATGGGCTCTTCTGTTAACAGCGTTAATTGCTGAGCTGGGAATCCTTATTGCTTCCCTTGACATGGTGGCTCCCATTCTCTCAATGTAAGAAACAGGGTGGTTACTGTAAAAACAGACAAACTAAAAAACGTAAACAAAAACAAAACACAGAAACCATGCTTTTGAGTTTTACTTACTGTATTTCATAATCATGTCTCAAACTGGTAAAACAAATTACTGGAGCCTGAGTTCCTTTTTTATTGTTTCTATGAGTTCTCTAACCCATGACTCTTACTATGAATCTATTTGTTTCGGTTCTGGAATGTTCTGTGAATAAACATGGTTTTGGTATAGGCATATTTTCTCTGGGAAAATGTTATTTCTAATACAGAATGTTGTAAAAGACAGGGCTGATGTTGCAGATACATTTACATTCATCCAATTAGAAGTTCTAAAAACTGTATCCTGATAATTCGGGCTAATAAAAGCTAAATGGTAGTCATACTTTGATAGTAAATAATCCATGTAATTATAGTCTGTAAATGTGTATGCTAAAAAGTTTTGTTGATGGTATTTGTTTGTTTCTACAGGTTTTTCTTGATGTGTTACCTCTTTGTTAATCTAGCATGTGCAGTACAAACTCTTCTTAGAACTCCAAACTGGCGGCCCCGATTTAAATACTATCACTGGTAAGCCAAAGTCCAGCATGCTCAGCACCTGTCTGTGGTCTACAGCGTGGATCTGGGGAGAATCCTCTCCATGAGAGTTGCGGACGTGTTCTCTTTTTCTGGATATCGGTTTTAGACAAGGGGACATCAGTGTAATATTCATAGTGGGTCAGGCCCAAATAATTAATGGAATGAGTTTTATTCCTACAACAGGATAGTAAAACTGTGGGAGACATGGGAGATTCCCTGGAAGCCTTATTCACTGGCAGTTCAGATAGAAAATGTAAAGAAAAAACAGTGAGATAATGATTGAAGTTAGCATTTCCTTATTCATTTGTTTTTCTCTCCCACTGCTCACTAATGTCTTTGCTTTTTGTTTTAGGGCTCTCTCATTTTTAGGCATGAGTATTTGCCTGGCACTGATGTTCATTTCATCTTGGTATTATGCTTTGGTAGCTATGCTTATTGCGGGAATGATTTACAAGTACATTGAATATCAAGGGTAAGTATTAACTGAATAGGAGATGGTAGGAAGAAGGCTGGCTGTGTTATTTATTAACTATCTCCAGCCTGTACCACAGTTTGTGAGGGAATGGCATGGTTCAGAGTGTGAATTAGAGGGTTTTTCTTAGCAATTTTTTTTTCCATTATTTTATTGTGTCTGTACAAAACGAAGGCCACTGAAATCTTAGGGATATGTTTTTGTTAAGTCTCTGAAGATGTTTGATTAAGTATATGGGTCACAGGAAGCAGAAACCGTGGTCGGGGACTTCTTCTCTCGTTTACCACACAGAACTGCTTCAGGCCCAGAGCAGCTGAAGGCGGATTGTTAATGTCTGATTGAATCTGATGTAGTATTGTTGTATAACCTGATTTTAGCAAATGAGTTATTGAAATGCCTGCTGTTTGTGCTTGGGAAACCTCTCGAGTGGAGTGTTGATTACAAATTAAATGCAGGAAGGTCGTGTCATACACATTTGACTGAAATATTTGCATTTTGCTCGTGTGATAAGCATCACACGTAGATGTATGTATGTGCATGTGGTGCATGCTGTGCATCACAGTACTGAACTCATAAGGTAATAATTTATCTACATCATGATTGTGAACATGCGTTTAAATGCTTATAAAACTGAATGATGGCTAAACTGTGTGTTCTTCACAGTGCAGAGAAGGAATGGGGTGATGGTATCCGGGGTCTTTCACTCAGCGCAGCAAGATATGCCTTACTCAGGCTGGAGGAAGGTCCTCCGCACACAAAGAACTGGAGGTACTCGTTTTAGACTAGTAGAGTGCCCTGATTTGATAGTCTACTTACACATAAGGCATTAAATTGGATTCCAAGCAAGATTTTGGGGATCTGTGTGATTGAATTTAAATGACCAGAATATATGTTCAGAAGTGGAACCTGTTAAGACTGCCAAGTGCAGAGGTCCAGAGGCCCACTGTAATCTGCTGAGGGCATGAAGAAGTCACTGCTACCATTTGAGGTTTAAAAGCTGGAAGAGTGGCCAACATTTCTCCCTCTGGCTTTGTATGTTAAGCCAGATTACAGAACACTCCTATGAGTTATGTATTGCACAACTGTTGTCAGGCTCTAAACAAGAGGAGTAGGAGTCCTAAAAAAAAAAAGTCTGTAAGTCTTTTTGAACTTGCTTAACCTTAACTCGAGAGAGAAAACAATGTAACTAGTCTATAAAAATATCTTAAGGGACAAAAAGCAGAGTGATATTCATGTTTTCCAACCTTTTGGCACGAGGTAGATCTGGAGACACAGCCTTTCTCACAAAGCGTGTGCTATAATTGTGCTTAACAGAGCCTTGAAAAATCAACTGTGTAATAAAACACTAATGAATATATCTTAAGTACATGAATGGGTTTTATGACTGTCAAAACAATACAGTTCCCTCAGTGCTTCAAACCTGCTTTGAATCAAGAGAAATAAATTATTAATTAAAGCCCTCATAATGGAGGAGATAGATTGTAGTTAACAGAGTTAATATTCAGGCACAAGTAAAGTAACAAATGAGGCAGTTTTTCAGAAGTGTCTTTGTAGTTTATTAATAAAAAATAAATTCTCTTTTAATTTTCTCCAGGCCTCAGTTGCTGGTGCTTTTGAAACTTGATGAAGATTTGCATGTAAAATACCCTAGACTGTTAACGTTTGCATCCCAGCTGAAAGCTGGCAAAGGTTTGACTATCATAGGGTCAGTCATCCAAGGGAATTTCTTGGAAACTTATGGAGAAGCCCAGGCTGCTGAGCAGGTCGGTGTACTAAATCAAACCCTAATGGAATTTCCTAATCATTCATGGCAAAAAGCATATCAGTGAGCCTTACACGAAATGCAGTATGTGCTGAGTAGTGCTACAGCTGTTTGGTAAGGAGCTTGCAAACATGTATCAGCTGTCAGTTGTCTTTGAGAATATAATGAGATAAATGCTTGCTACCTGTATAAGAAGCCTGACTGCATAAAACTGTCTTAATTTATAGAAAATGATTACTGTGGGAGTTTACGTATGCTGATTAATGAAGGGAAGATGGCAATTTAGTTTCTGAACATAACAAGAAACATTTTGGTGACTTTCAATTCTTATAAATTAGCAAATGTACTGTGTGTCTTTCTGCATGGTGATAAATTTGTCACAAAAGGCATTGAAAGATGGTCTTGAAAATTTGTTAATAGATCATTTAATCCTTCTCATGGTGTAAACTTGACATCATAGGCCTGTTTCATCTGTATCTTATCTGTGTGTCGTTGTTTTCCCCAAAGGGTTTTGTACAGGAACACTGTTAAAAAAGGGAAAATGAATTCATAGGCCTACAGGTTGAGCGAGTTTAATTTTGAAACAAATAGAGGGCATGGTATTCTTGTGTGCAGTGTTCGTGGCATTCAAGTGCAATCTGCTTGTATTTGCTTATATTTGTTAAATGAATATAACAACACAGCAAACTACATATAGATATCTGAAACTGCAAGTCCAAGTGCAGCTAATGAACTTTGTGTTTAAAAGGGTGGATGTTTTAAGATTAAAAAATGGAAAGCAAGGTAGTAACAGATATCATTAACTACTGCAATTTTTATGAGTAAGAGATTATAGCTCAAACCCAAAAGAAAAGTTTGCTTTGTATTTTGGAAATACTTACGTATGGAAGGGAACTTTGTGTGCTTTAAGCAGGTATTATATGCAATGAGTGGGCATTTTCTCTTCCATTTTATTAAGGAAAGTGATTGAGCTGAACTTTGCCTTAAAATGTGTTTTACCTGTGATTATATGAATCAAGAATGTACACTGTTATCAAATAAGAGACAAAGACCTGGAATTCTTCTTGTGTATGAGGATTTTCCTTGACTGCCTTCCAGACTATTAAAAATATGATGGACATCGAGAAGGTGAAAGGATTCTGTCAAGTAGTTGTAGCCAATAAAGTTCGAGAAGGAATTGCGCACTTGATCCAGTCCTTTGGGCTTGGTGGCATGAAACATAATACTGTGGTTTTGGGATGGCCGTATGGATGGAGGCAAAGTGAAGATCCAAGGTCATGGAAGACGTTTATAGGTGAGTTTTGAAGGTTTGGTGTGACTAAACGTTGTGCACCAAGATGTTTATTACACATACATTACACACTGGGGATTTTAACAGAATCCTTTTGAAATTTATTTTATTTTTTTACAGTTTTTGTTTCTTCCGTTGATCATGAACTTCATGCTGAGTTAACAAAGCTTAAGTCTTACAAAAATAAAAGTGATCTCATATACTTACATGGTATTGCTGGGGTTGTGTGTGTTGGGTTATTGTATTTTTTTATTTTTATTTTTTAAATAAACATGGTAATCTAAAGCCTTTAGATTTATGTTGCAAAAGGTGTAAATACAGCAACTAAAGAAAGTTCACGAGGGAAGTAAAATCTCTCACGTGAGATCAGCTAATGTGATTGAGGAGAGAGGGGAAGTATGTCTATGCTTTCAGGCAAAGCAGTAAGCAAATTATCTGGAGATGATTTATTACAAAACTGATCAATATTTGAAATATCACTTATTGTAGCTAAGAGGCCTATGGAAGTTATTAAAGATTAATTTAGTAGTTAAAATTCATCTTTCTAATGAATGCTTCAAAATGATGGACTTGAGATATACTGTTTTTGTGGCAAACTATTTTTCTAGATTCTCTCTTTCCACAGGTGCTAGTCTAGCTATCTTTACTACGGGAGCTAACACTGCCCTTGTCCTATCACTGTCATTCCCCTGTTGTCTCAGATGGTCCAACTACTTAACAGACAAATTAGAACAGAACAGCTGCTTCTTCCTTGTATTTAGCTTTGAAGATCACAGCCTTTATTTCTTGACATGAAACAGGGCTCATGTTCCTGTAGGTCTGTTTTATCGTAGCTGCCTCATTTGGTCTGACCTGTGCAAGCCTTCCAGTATGTACTTTTCTTTATGTAAGTGATAACTTCTATGGTTTGCTGACACCTGCTTAGTGAGTAATTTTTTTTTTGCTCTTGCAGAATTGAAGGTAACTGTTTGTTCTTTCCCCTTTTGGCAGGTACTGTTCGTTGCACAACTGCAGCCCATCTGGCTCTGCTGGTTCCCAAAAATGTGTCTTTCTACCCCAGCAACCATGAGCGTTACAATGAAGGCAACATTGACGTGTGGTGGATTGTGCATGATGGAGGCATGTTGATGCTACTTCCTTTTCTACTCAAGCAGCACAAAGTAAGGAGCTTAGAAGAGGAATGTTTGTTACCAATTACTTCAGTGTGCATTACTGTAATGAAAAAAGGCCCACCAACATTGCTTGCAGTGATAAACAACAGTAGTTATATTAGTAAGCGCATTTCATGAAGCGGAGTTATTAAATCAAGTATAGTGAGAATTTACATTCCCTCACCAGGTTTGGAGAAAATGCAAGATGAGAATTTTTACTGTGGCTCAGATGGATGACAACAGCATCCAGATGAAGAAGGACTTGGCTACTTTCCTCTATCAGCTCCGAATAGAGGCAGAGGTAGAAGTGGTAGA
>JANHGO010000438.1:0-40985 GCA_024606505.1 Aquila spilogaster
TTTTAAAAGGTTGGGTCCAAGGAAAGTTGACACGGACCATGTAATTTTAATTAAAGAAAGATTTTGCTCCTTTATGGTCAACAGGGGCATTGTAACGTTGACATATTGATGCTAAATAATTATGAGTCCATAAATAATTCAGTATATAAAAGTGTTGTATGGCCAGTGCCAGGTAGCAAAGGGAAATAGCATTGAAATAGCTGACCTGCCAGGTTACTACTACAATGCCAGTGGATAGACAGGTAATGTGACCTAGCAGCTATTAAAACAGCACAGCCTGTGGTGTTCCCTACCCACAGAGAGTACTTGAAAGTGGAAAACCAAAGGTTGTCCAGTTTTGTCACCTCAGTATTTTAGCACCACTGTCACAGAAGAGGATAAGCTTCTCGGGGTGGTACCAAGGAGAAAGGCAGGAGGGATATCATATGCAGAAAGAGAAACATAATAAAGCAAATTAGTGATTAATTAAAGAAGTTGGGGTATTTTGTTTGCTTGTTTTACAGGAGCTGGGCAAATACCACAAACTTATTTCCACAGATAACCCATTCAGGGTTTAAAACTGAGTTCAGATCATATGTACTCCTGACTCTTTGGTGTTTGCCCGCTGTGAACTTTCAGAAGTCAACTGTTCATTGGTAAAGACAGTGGGGGTAAAAAAGCTTTCATCTTTCACATCTGTGCCTAAAAGGACATATTCACATAAAATGCTCTGCACATTGATGCTTTGAGATCTATACATTTTATAGGCAACACATTTGAGCATGATAGTGAGTCAGAGACCTTGGACAGATGCAATTAAGCAATGTGCCTTCATTTTCACAAATACAGATGCATTGAATCTTTCCTCTTTTAATCAACTACAAGATGGCAAGGTATACACGTGACCAGGTTTCATAGGAATACTTGGCACATACAAAAGCTTAGTGATTTTATAATTAAAAAAAAAAAAAATTCTCCTTTTTAGTTCATCTACTGCTTTTCTGCTCCTTTTCCTTTGGAATAGTTCAGTCACTTCAAGTACTACCTTTGAATACTTGACCTATGGCAGTCGCATGGAGCTAAAGAAAACAACTGATCACTTACGACCAATGAGAAGCCAATAAACGCAGCTCCAATAAGAACATCCAATAGGAAAACCTTTGTATTGGGTGAAATCAATAATGTAAAGACAATTGCTAACAATTGTGCTAGGAATCATGATCAAATCAGGGCTTACTAGAACAACAGGTGCAGAAAAGGAATAAAAAGGAAATGCCTTGTGTTTGCCAACATTGAAAAGGGAACCGACAGGAAAGCTGGAGAGGTACATTCATTAGGGACTGTAGTGATAGGACAAGGGCTAAAAGCTTTGTACTGAAAGAGGGTTCATTTAGATTAGATATAAGGAAGAAATTCTTTACTCAGAAGGCGGTGAGGCTCTGGTACAGCTTCCCAGAGAAGCTATGGGCACCCCATTTCTGGAGACACTCAAGGCCATGTTGGATGGGGCCCTGGGCACCCTGAGTTGGGCGGGGGGTATCCCTGCCCACAGCTGGGTGGTTGGACTAGATGATCTTTAAGGGCCATTCTGATTCTATGATGAAAAGGCTACCTGAATCCAGGAAAACACTTTCATCCAGCAAACTTCATGGTTTTAGTAATTTACCCCTGAAGACTTACTTTTCAAGTTATGGGCTTGGGCCCTCTTAACATCCACTTTAGACCTTTGCACATGCTCCAACCTGCCCCACAGAGTATGGTTGTATTTGATTTTCTTTAGTGAATTAGAACAGAAAAAGTATGGAAATCTACTTCAAGGAAATAATTTTCAAATAACAATTAGCTCTGTTCTGTATCTGCAAATGTGGTGCTGGACATGGACACAGCCAAATCCTACAAATACGGCCAGAGAAGCAAGTGGCACGGTGGCTGAAATGTGAGAACCAGGACTTCCCTCAGGTTCACACTGGCTGGAGGATGTGGGGCTTGGCAACTGCAGGGGGTACAAGCAGCAGGAGGCCAAAATAGAGCCCAGGGCCACGTTATGCGTCAATCCAAAGCTGCTGTGAGGCTTGTTTTGGTTTGACCCCATGCAACTCTAGTTATATCTCCGCTGCAGGTGCAGCCCTCTTTCATTCTCTTAATCAAGACATTTCCTTTCCCATAGCTGGGGAAAAGAATAGGCTCCTCTGACTCCAACTAGAACAGCACCTCCCACTGAATGATTCTTCCCTCTTATGCCTCTCCTCCCAAACAATGGCAACTGCTTTATGGTTTCTGCTACAAGAGCCAGTGTCACAGGCAGCACTGACAGCTTGGTAGCACAAGGCTGTATTTGTATCCTTTATTTTATTTTAAAGAAAAAGAATGTATTCAGACTCCAAGTCTCACTTCATAGGTGGAACCCATGTTTCAGTTTTGGAGAAGCATAAGACCTTGCTGTCTGCATGTGGAATTGCTTTGCAGAACTATGAACAGCCTGGCAGAAGCTCACCATCATGATATATCCCTGAATCTTCATCAGGACTCACAAGAGCTTACAAAGCTCACTTGTCACCACATATATTTCGAAGGGGAGCCTTGCAGAAGTCTCAGAATTAGCAGAATTCCACCCCCTCCAAAACAATTAGACTTTGGGAATGTTTTCAAGTTCAAGAGGACCAGCAAATCAAGGCCACAGGATATGAGTTTGCTGCAAACAAGAGAACAACCATCCACCACAAATTAACACGCACATCAAGCAGTGGAAATCCCCATAAAATTATCACTCTTTTTTATGCTGAAGATAATGGAAAACCGAAACAAAAAATTACCAGCTTGACATTTCATAAAACATCTCATGAGTAAAGGGTCAAGGGGGGTCAAATAACAAGGGATATAAGTGTGTAGGTAGGAGGTAGAACAATTCATTGATCACAATGCGTGTCCTAAGGAGAAACAGGAACAAAAGTAAGCTGGGTAATGCAGTCCACAGCCGACAGTTACAAAACCCATTTGCCTGGTAGAAACGCACCTCTGATTTCTGAGTGTCCACCAAGTTCTTTTTCCACCAAGTTCTCACTCCATTTCCTTGATGGCGTATGGGCATCCCTACTTGGGAGCCCCCAGTATAGTGAATGTCATCCAAGCAGAGCAAAACTTGAACTACACATACGTTGGCACATTTGTTAAAAAGCCAGAATAGAGTCAGAGCTTTTATCTCCTCTTATACCTTATACCTTCTCAAAGAAGCCTTATAATAAGAAAAAAAAAGAAAAAAAAAGAGTGTTATTTACATGGCTGACAACCCAATATGCTCAGTTCAAAAGAAAGAACAGCATGTGTCTGCGTGAATGATTCACTTTCTACAAGGCCTTTGTGATTTGTCAAATTAACACCTGTAGAATGAGACAATGTGGAGCTTCATCCGCAGGCAGAACGGGCCATCCCCCAGGTCTCCTCCTGACCTATTTTGCAGAGGCAGTTCCCAGAAGCGGGAGCGACTTGCCATACACTTACCATGTGTGGCCCAGCTCCTATTCCCAAGGTCTTAGCTGCTTAATCACCACCCATCAGAAGGGTCAGGCTTTGGCTAACGAATATGTGCACTTAGATGTCCCTCATCCTAATGAACACTAATAAAAAGCATTCAGTTGACTAACGCAACATAAAACTCTGCCCTATTTCATTGCATCTGCTTAATGAGAACCTCATTTAATATCAAATTACTGCCTGCTCAGCCAAAGCCTCGTATTTGTGGTAACAGGGCTGCGAGGCGGGAATATCAAGAGCTGCAATATGGAAATTCCTCACTAATATCCTCTGCAGGGCTGTGTGATTACTTAATTCGTTTAGCTGAGCAAGTCCAATCTCTTGGCCAACTGTTTCACAACATCGAACGCAATGCTAGGCAACTGGCCTCCCCACGGGCTGGCGGTGCCGTATCGCTTTTCCTGGGACCCAGCTATTAACAGTTGCTTTGGGGATTTCAAAGAGGATCACAGATAGTGTTACCAAATGAATGAACTTGTAGTAGTGGACACAAAATCCTTTTTCTTCCCAGTCAATCAAACACCAGCGAAAGGATGCCCTGCGAGGCAGCAGCCACAAAGAAGCAGCGTGGCTGGGCTTCAACACCCATCTGTTCGTAGTAAGGAACACCAGCACACAGACAACTGTCTGCGCTTAAAAATACCCCCTCTTGCCATTTCAGAGAAAACTGCCCTAAAACACAGCTTTGCCCCTTCTCCTTCCCCACAGTTGCTCGACTCAGCTGGCTGCTGTAGAAAATCAAGCTCTCCATAGTGCACATCAAACTTCCTGGAGTAATTTCAAGAAGATGTAAACAGCGATAATTCCCAGCTCCCGTGAACAATCACTTACCAGAAACAATTTTTACACACATTCTTTACAGCTTTTATCCAACCTCAAACCCTAACGTTTCAGGGAGAAAGACTGAGTCAGTGTATTTGAGGCAGCAGAAGGAACCGTATTAAGAAAGAAGGATGAATGTTACAATGCATGTCCTTTTCTAAATTAATTTTAAAACATCCTATCGTGATTTTACCTCTGTACACAGCTTTGGTCTGACCAAATACTGAAACATTCCTGGCTTACGTTTGCGAGAAGGATTTTGAAAAACTGGAAAGGGTGTGAAAAAAGGCAACACACACAAACGTGATTCAGTGGCTGCTGAAGTGGCCTTGTAATGGAATTCAAAACCTTTGATTTCCTTAGTTCAGTAAAGAGTGACTAAATTACAGTACATGACTGTCTTCACAGGTGGAAAAGGGTTTATAAAATATATTGAACAGCAGTAGAAAAATTACGAATAAAGTCAGACAGACACAGGGCAACCCACCATGGGCATGGGCTGACAAGTGAAAGGATAACTCTATCACTCACAGCTCTCAAAGCAGATACCAAGGAGATACAGTTTCATCAAGTAAGTTACTGAGCTCAAGAAGAGAAGTGGGTGGGAGGCAAAGTTCTGCAGCAGACAAGCCTTTAAGAGTGGCACTGGATAGGGTCTGGCACAAGGCAGAGCGGAACCAGTAAGGGAAAAGAGTCAAAAAAAACCTCAAGGAGACCTGGTGTTCAGAGGGACCTGCCCACCATCCTATGAGAAACATGGCAAATACCTGCTGTGCAGAAACCTCCCCCCACAGGGTGTTGCTGTGGAGCAAGATGCCTCCTCCCTACATATTTTCCTCTAAATAGTCTTTTTTTTGCTTTTTGCTCTGAGTTTCCACCATTATGGATGCACAGCTCCCTTGCAGACAACGTGCACATGCTAATGCTGGGACAAAGCAACTGGAAAACAGTGCAGATATTCTAGCATATATTTTCCTCCAAGAGGAAAAACCACATAGAGGGCCAGGAAACTCGCATTGTTTCAAGACTCTCCAGGGCCAGCAGATGTCCTGAGAGCCACGGAGAAAAGAGTCTGTGGGAAAGGTCAACACCTCTGTTACGCCCTGAGGCTCAGCTAGCATCCCTGGTGAGGGAGGTGGCTCATGGGCAGAGGGAAGCAAGTAGCCCAGGAAAATCAAACATACGTACAATGCCACGCTAATGTAACTAAAGGCCCGCATGTGGTAGGAAACAGTGACTCCATCTCTTCCTACTCCAGAGGAATTCTGCAGATGGTTTGTGCAGTGTTGAAGCAGCAGCTACATGGTCAGCTTCTGCTCTCACCACTGTTCTGTCTTGAACCCAGGTTTACCACTTGCGTAACTGGAACAAAATCAAAAGCTAGATATTTTGAGGGAAATTTTTAACGTTATTTGTATTAGAAAAACATCATTTTTTTTCCTACTTACTTTCCTGCTCTGCAGTTTAGGGTTTGTTCCCAGCAACATGCAGAGCTTAATATCAGGATGGATATTAGGAAAAATCTCTTCTCAGAGTGGTGAGGCACTGGCACAGGCTGCCCAGGGAGGTGGTGGAATCACCGTCCCTGGAGGGGTTCGAGAGCTGCGGAGATGTGGCACTGAGGGACGTGGGTTTGTGGACAATATTGGTGGGGATGGGTTGGCGGTTGGACATGATGATCTTAGTGGTCTTTTCCAACCTTAATGATTCTACGAAATTCATAGTAACTGGTGGTCATGTCGTGCTTCATTCTTTGGTTTCTCTTTCCTGGTTTTGCTTTCAGTGGCAGGTTCCAGTGGGTTTGTGAGCTCCCTGTGAAACTCTCAGAAAACCCCTGATAGCTCAGATTTGATTTATTTGATTTAAAGCTGCAGATGTTCTTCATGGGAAAGACAGAGTTTGTGGGAAGAACTCAACCCTTGTTCATCCATGGATAAACAAAAGATGACCAAACTTTAGAAAGAAAAGAAAAACTCCTCTGCCAAAATGGTCTGGTTTATGATTCTATTAAAAAGGAAAAAAAGCAACACCTGACTATACCATTAGCTTTGCAAGCCTTTAAAGTCTCTAAACCAGAATATTTTTTCACCTCCAAGGAGCACCATTGGACTTAAAGCCATCAGCCACGGTGGTACTGGGATCTAACATTACTCATACATATACAGAATGAGGACTATCATCTTCACGTCTCAAACTGCTGCTGGTGGTTATCACCATGACAGAGACTTTCCCAGTTGCATTCCTACACACCCAGGGCAGACCTTCACAATTTGGGCCTGCTGATGAGTGCTTCTTTGGAGGACTCTAACAAAACAAGTCATCACGTACAGTCTGGAGGAAGTTCACAGGGAAGAGCTCCAGAACACCTGTGGTGTAAATAACTCAGATGTGTTACATCTTCCCCTGCACCCTAGCTACAGTGATGACTTACGGTCACACACTTAACAATCTACATTCAGGAAAATGACCTCTACTTATTTTTTAATTCATTCTGCTCATATACTCCATAATTCCTTTGAAGACCAGATGACATCTTGTTAGCTAATTTCCAAGTAGTTCCTCTATTATGATGCAAAATGCCAATATGAATCAATGGGTAAAAAAGGAATAAGTCTCAGTCAGAAAGGTTTCTAAACAGGCAAGAAAGCAGAAGAAAACCAGTGTAACCACACAGTAAAATAAAAGACCTCCCTGGGCTTGTGTTCAGACTGACTGGTCCCTGTCTGCCAGCTATCTTTGGCAAGGGAAACAGAAAAATCAGAGACTCAGAAAGAAGAAATCTCACAGTAGACAGAAAAGGCAAAACTTAGAGGATCTCTGAATGAATGTGTGTTGAGAACAAGAAAGCAACACCTCACACCTACAAAGCACTTCTGCCCTGTACCAGCCCATCCCAGAAGCTGTCATGGTCTCTTGGTTTTGTGGGACAATGGACAGAGTGTGTGAAGATCTACAAGTACCCCCAGAAGTTCAGCAACTGGTGGTGGAACAGCAGGAACCAGCATGACCACCCAGTTCCTCCCAAACCTGGACACAGGGGGGAATATCACCTACTTGTAACATCTCTACCAGGCAGAAATTAAATAAGGTTGCTTCTCCTGGAGCGTCACAGAGGAGTGAGCATATGGCAGGCCACAGTGTCCTCTAGAGGTGAAAAAATATCTTTTACTTTGGTGTCAGAGAAGGATAGGAGGACACTCGGAACCATGCAAGAGTGGGGTCACACCATGTGGCTCCTTCATAAGGGACAGTGACCCCAGCACAGTGAAAATGGCCAAAATTCAGTTAGCCAGATAGAAACCACCTAAGCAGAAGAGCACCTCGAGGCTTCCTTAGATCTGACAACTTCATTGCTCATCACAGCTCCTCTTCCCCTGGATGGGGTTTATAGCCACTGGTTTGCTGAACCTAGCTGCCCTGGTGTTGGATGGGTGCAATGGGAGGGAGCCAGTGTGACAGGGCAGCTGGTTTGGCCGGTCTCTTCAGATCATATAAGGCAATTTTAGGGAACATAAGGTTGAAAAAATATTTGTATTGCATTGCAATGCAGCTTTCATGCATTGGTTCAGGACAGAAGCTGGTTCTGGTATTACCTCAAGACAAAGAGCCTGTGCATTTGAGGAATCCTGTAAGGTTTCATACTGTTGTGGAGAACGAGGCTTTTCAGTGGTACAAAAATTAACTTCAACTTATAAAACCAGGAAAGTCTCCTTCATATCTTTCAAAAATAGCCACAATTTAAAACAAACAAACAAACAATACCATTGATGGGAAAAAAAAAAAGAAAAAGAGAAAGAGGAAGAACGTCAGTACCCCTGAAACAGGTTCAATAATCTCGGCAGAAAAGCAGAACTCATGCAGAAGATCCTGGTCTTTCACTTGGTACCATTGTGGTGTAGACAACAGTTGCCACATGCAACACAACCATATAAAACCACTGTACAAGGAAAACCACGCTCAGGAAAGGCAGAAGATGAGTGCCTGGAGCAGCACAGATGTAAAGGACTACTAGACTTAAAGAGCCTTGCTGCCTTCTCCTTATGCTGTGGGATCCAGCAGTCAGACTGAAACACTGCGGGCATTTCCAATCAGGAGAAAGAAATTAGATTTGGAATTGCTGTCTCCTTATGAGCAGACAACACTGCACATATATAAGTACAAAGGCCTAATGTCTGATAAATCAAGAATCACACAAGCGAGTAAATATCCTGATTTACTCTGAAGATCTTGCATGGCTTCTTCCTCCACATCCTCCCCAGGTTGTAGGCTGCTGCTACTCCCTCAGAACGTCTGGACATCCCCTTGCCCTAGGAGTCCCAGAAAAATCCCTTCTGACCCTCCAGGTTTTGTAGGTTCATCTTTTGAGCAGGCTCCATTATTATGAGTACTGGCAAACAAAAGTGCATTCAGTAACTCCCTTTAGCCTGAGCAGGAGGACAGCTGTTCCTCCCACCACCCCTTCAGCTGGGCCTTAGCCCAGTCCAGAACAAGCCACAACGCAAAGAAGCTGGGGAAATCAACCACAGCACAAAGAATTATTTATAAACTGATAACGGCTGCAGATCTGCAGGTGCCAACCATCTCCACTTTGCAGAAGGAACACACAAAGTGCCCAAACCCTGCTTGGTCGCCAACCAGCAACCGAGACAACAGATGCCCACAAGAGAACTGAAAGGCTTTAGGGGTTTATGAAGAACTACTTGGCCTTTGCACCACCTGGCCAGTCTTGACCAGGAGAGACTGGCTGAACTGCTAGTAGGTGTTCCGTGGCAAAAGACAGCCCACCTTCTCCATCCAAGCGGTCAGATCCAGTAGGTCTGGTGGGTAGCGGGGTGGGACAACTGTATGATCCAGGCATGTGATCCAAGTGTAGGATCATCTGTTGTGCCAAGAGTCAGACACTCATGTCATGAATATATTTTTAAATAGGAGATGCATCAAGAAACAAGTGCTAAACAACTTCTGCATAAATTGTGCATGGGCAGGACTCCCAAGCATGAAAATAAAAACAGATCCACAAACCAAGGTCCCTCTGTATTAACTTTCCAGAAGATACAAGTTGTTAGGAGCTGCAAAGCTGCACTGTTGCAGTGTGCCCAGCAGATGGTAATATTTGTTAAAAGTTTAGTGCGTGCAGTTCCTAAACAGCAGCAATTTGCACCCGAACGTAACAGAATCAATTCCATTATTTGAAAAGAATGACTCTTTTTTTTTTTTTTTATAAGTGTTGAGAAATAATTGTTCCGGTTTGGTCAGATTTCTGCTCTCCTTTCAGAATAATTCAGCTCCGCATACTGAAGCAAACCTCATTATCATCTCATGCAGTTCATATGTGTTGAAGTCCACAAAAGATTAACACGTTTCTCTTGGAGTAAAGTAGGATTTCTATAGACAAATCTGTCTGTCCCCAGCATTCCCCATCGCCAGAAACAGGTGGTACAGACTCACGGTATTTTTCTTCTTGACTTCCACTTGAGCTTACACTATTGATATTTGTGTTATTGTTCATTCAAATTATTTATTACCTGATGGTTCAGGCACTTGGGTGTTGGTGAGAAAAATATTACTGAAGAGTTGCTGCATTACACAGCAAGCAAGGCCTGTGTGCATACACATGGAAGGTGTCTTTCTGAGCCCTAAATTTAGCAGAAGCAGCACCACCTGCCACAAGCTACCACCTGAAACATCAAGCAACTGGAAAGCAGATCAAACACAAGTGCTTAACTCTTCTCAGATGGTGTAAAAGTCCTCTCCATGCTGAGGATCTCCCATAGAGAGGATCACTTGCTGTCCAGGACAGGTTCTCCCTGCAGTTTTTAAAGAAGTGAAGGTCAGATGCATCTTAGTGTTCACAGTGTATGGAATAACTCAAGGAGCAGATTATGGTTCACTGAGAAAGGCAAACAGGAATGTATAATTGCTCCAGAAACAGACCACGTTTGGCACAATCTGTGTTGATAATAATTTTTAACTCTTTCATCTTTGCTGTCGACAACTGAGGATTTTATTGACTTTATTCGTGGCAGTCAAATGGTTTCCTCAGAGGTTTTCTCCCTCCCTCCTAAGAATCCTTGAAAAAGTCCAAGAGAAGACTAATTCTAGTATGCGCTTATATTTTTTGAGGCTTTCTTATAGTTGTCAACACTAGTAAATAGAGAGTAAGAGGGTTGGGGCTTGGAACTAGATGAACTTTGAGGTCCTTTCCAACCCAAGCCATCTACGATTCTACACTTAAATATCTATCAGGTCAGAAGTCCTGTGACATATGGGGCTAGAATAGCCCTGAGATAGATCACCCGAAGTGGAAGGAGATCAGGGGTCTCTGCGATGGCTGCTTCATCAGAGAAGGGTATTTGTGTTCTGCTTCTAACTTGAGCCAATTAGCTGAAAAGAGAGAGTGGAGCCAAAATCCCTCCTGCACTGAAAACAGTCCTTTCAGATAAGACTGCAAGCACATCTTGGGGCTCTCTAAGCTAGCCAGCCACTACTACTCTGATTCTGAAAATCAGTCTCTGAAACCTCTCACAGTTTTCCATGCTTCTGCAGAAACTATGATTCAGATAGATGGATTTAGGAGATAGGGTCAACTCTAGGTTCCACAGCATGGTATCGTGACCCTTCAGAAAGGAGCCTTCAGCCTCATGAGGGCATCAGGAATCCTAGCTTTCCAGAGGTCATCAGGCAGGAGTGGGATGCTGACACCAGGATGAACATCCTCCCAGTGAACAGATGAGGCACAGGAACCTTTGGAAAAGACCGGGCAATGCAGAAAGGGGCAAAGTACTATTTACAATAAGATGTTCATCTTTTGCAGAGGAAGGTGATGACAGCTGGGATGAGGGAAGGGGAAAAAAATTCAGGGCAGCACCCTATGTGGGAAAGGAACTCTCTCCTGCCTGTCCCAGCTAGCTTGTACTCAGCGCCAGCCAAACTGGGCACTGGCTCCAGCCAGCCCACAGCATGGTGAGGACTCGCATCCCACACTGCTGCCTCTCAACAACTTACATCCATTTATACCTTCTGCTGACTCTAGGGATTAACAGGCAACACAGGGAGGGGTGGGCAAAGGACACAGAAGAAAGTGACTGCATTGATTTAGGGCATGTGTTGCTGAATCTGACTGTGTCACTGCCTCTGGGACAAGGCTGAGCATCTTGAAAAGCTACAGCAGCAAGATGCTGCTGGACCTCCCTGATTCCATGTAATGACCTCTAAAGAGTGCCTGGCCTGTTTTGAATGATTTCTTCATCTCTTGTGTTAATGCCCTCCTCCGCAGGTGCTTTCAGGTTTTCTTGCTCATCCCATCATGAGGAAAATTACTCTACTTTTTGGGAGGAAAAGAGAAACCTAACAGAGGAAGATACTAATTAACCGATATGTCACTGCACATTATTAAGTTTTACCCATTTGGCAATAAATCCATGTCGTGCCTGCTCCCTTAATTAGTTGTCTCTCAGTCAGGAAAATCAGGGCTGCGAAGTGCTGATATGGTGCTAAATAATTACCTGGGAACAACTGCTTGGGCTTGGCCCAGGAACTTTCTCACTGCTGTTAGCAGCTCCCTGTGAGGCACCTGGAAGAAGCGGTGCTGGGCAGCGGTGAGCCTATGCCTGCGGATGTGGGGAGGGGCTGCCACAACAACGCAATTGCATCAGTTGTTTATTCTGCCATGAAATCTGCCTTTCAGAAGAGTCTGGCCTCTACTCTGTTCCTTTCCAGTAAGGATGGAGGCTGCCCTTGTACCCATAGAATTATTAAGGTTGAAAAAGACCTCTAAGATCAAATAGTCCAACCACCACCCCATCCCCACCAATACTGCCTACTAACCATGTCCCTCAGTACCACATCCCCATGGCTCTTGAACTCCTCCAGGGACAGTGACTCCACCACTTCCCTGGGCAGCCTGTGTCAGTCTCTCACCACTCTTTTTTACCTAATATCCAGCCCCATCCTGCTGCTGGGTAGCAATGACTCTCAGGAACACAAGTGGTTGCTTTGTTTCCCTGTCCTCCAGGCCATAATGGGGAAGAAGGCCTTGCCCAATCATGGCCCAACACTAACATAAGACCACACTTGCATCTACGATCTGTCCCTGTACACGTGTAATGAGCAAAACATACACCTTCTTCAATGTAAGGAGAAAGGAGAAGAAAGACTACATCATACACACTTATTTCAGAGGTGACAATATGACTCTGCCTTATTTTCTGCAGGGAACACGTAACACAAGATGACATTCGCTTTTCAGCTAGGTGGGTGGCTTTTACCTCTGTATGCACAATACACAGGAAAGGCTCTGGCCACACACAGGGAGACACAGAGCTGAGGTAAAACCTTGGCACGAATCACTCTGTGGCAGAAGCACCCCAATAAGTAGATCCTTCTCCAAGAGGTGCGAGAAGGCTGTGAATCAGAACATGATGTGTTTCACCACATGAGACATTAGCCCAAAATAAAGCCGGGGGTAAATCTGTTGTTGCTGGGTGGACTTAATGGCTCCTTACAACTGAATTGTGTATTCATAGCCTTTATGGAAACTGGAACAACTTGAGCTGCTGTGGGTTAACCCATTCATGTACACGTGGCCTCAGCCTTATGCAAACACCTAGTTTTATTTCCTCAGCAGTTACATGACACAAATCTGAGATGCCTCTCAGGAGAGAGCCAGCCCAGTTTCTTGGCCCCTAAAGCTCAGAGCAATTTAACTGAGCACAGGAGACTTCAAGTGCACACACATCCCAGATGTTCACTTCCCACATCTCAGCATCAAATGACAACTTGTATCTTGCACCTTTAGAGGACTTGTCCTCTGAGCACTTTTCAGCCAGATACAGAGTATTCCCTACAGAATCTCTTCATTGGAAGGAAGCTGAGACATACAGGCAGGGAGGGAGCTGTGACCTGCTCCCAGAGCTGAAGAGTTTGCTGACCCTACAGCTGTGTGCAGCCAGGCTGTGCCCACTGGGAATGTGACAGCTGCAAAGATACAACTGCTTGGCACTGACACGGGTAGAGGAACAGGCTCTGGGCTGTGACTGTCCACCAGTACCATCACACCAGACACCATGACATATCCAGTCCAGGAGGCTGATTAAGTCAGGTGATCTGACGCACAGCTCTCCTGGGGATAGACCTCCATCGTCACATTACTCCTATCTGCTATGGTGTTATCTAGTCCTAAGATTTATTTCTGGGTGTGACTGATTGTCCCTTTAGTTCACTACCACTCAGTAATTTGCTCTCATGTGTCTGTACACTGTAAATAAACTCTTTAAATTGAAGCCTTCTTATCTTCTAGGCTGATGCTGTTGACACACAGCTTCTCTCCTGATGTATGCCTGGCAACGAGCTGACATGTTCTGTAACAGGCAATGACAGGCAGCACAAGTAAGCCCCCAGCCAGGAAAGGAGATGGCCTATTCAGCCTGAAAATCACACTGTTCCCTATTTTGATTATATAATCAGTGCATGAATTTTTATCAAATCCAAGCAGCAAGATACATAGAGTGGGTTGATTATGAGAACCAGGTCCTGCTTATCAAAGTAAAATAATTAGAAAGAGACATCATCTCCCCTTTGTGTTGAACACCTTGGCTTATCTTGTCTTTCTAGTTACACCGCTCCTCCAGAATTCAAGCCAAGAAGGAATTTCACAGCATCCGGGATAAAGATTAAAACTGAAAAACCACCAGAGCCAGCAAGTTAACCTCAGCAGAGCCTGGAGATGTGCACTCAGCATATGTAAATTTTAATTCCACTCTTTGTCTGATACCCTTTGAATGGTCATTCCTTATAGTTCATTTATGATTTCACAAAGGATGGTGTTCTCAATTAATGCTTTCTTCGCAGGAGGTGGAAGTTGATTCACAGTACCTGGTACATGCAACCAGCATCAAGATATGTGTATTAGTGTACAGTAGAATCACAGAATTTTAGGGGTTGGAAGGGACCTACAGAGATCATCAAGTCCAATCCCCTGCTACAGCAGCTCCCCACAGCAGGTCGCACAGGTAGGTGTCCAGGCAGATCTTGAGTATCTCCAGAGGATACTCCACAGCCTCTCTGGGCAGCCTGTTCCTGTGCTCTGTCACTCTGACAGTAAAGTTCTTCCCTATGTTAGTATGCAACTTCCTGTGTTCCAGTTTGTGCCCACTGCCCCTTCTTCTGTCACTGCACACCACTGAAAATGTTACTGAAAAGTGTCTGGCCCCAGCCACTTGGCTATCGCCCATGAGACATTTATAAGCATTGCTAAGATCCCCTCTCAGTCTCTCTTCTCCTGGCTGAACAGCCCCAGGTCTCTCAGCTTTTTCACATAAGGGAGATGCTTCAGGCCACCTATCACCTCTGTGGCCCTCTGCTGGACTCTCTCTAGATAAGAGATAAAGCTTGTTAGGAACGCCATTAAGAGTCATTAAAGTCTTTGTTAGAGCATAATTTGTGTGTGTACACACGTTCCAGATAACACTGCAGACAGGAATGATGCAAGCTTCACTGTTATAGCATCTCTACTCAGAGCCCAGCTCTCCCCAGGGCCAGAGGGTGCTGAGGCACTTCTTTGGTCACTCAGTTTCAAAAGCATGTAAACCAACAGGCTGTTAAGTTACAACGTGACTGCCCATGCTGATCAGCATCTCCATATCAAGGCTTTTCTTCATTAATGAAAATAAAGATCACTCTGACTCCTTTTGCTGTTGTGTTGACTTAAGGGTTCAGTTAGCTCATGGTGCCCCAGCCCTAGGATCAGCAGCTGGAGCTCACCAACAGCCTTCATGACCCTTCTCTTCTTATAGCTCATGTTTTTCAACTAAGGCAATATATCCCATGCTGAAAAATCATTGGGAAATGTATTTGTGCACTTAGCAGAAACAGCTGAGTTTGTTTATACAGCTGAGTCTACGTGCAAAGATGAGGAACTGAATTATTCACTGCATGTCTCAGACCTTGATGACTAAATTGGGATTTGCTTCTTTATCTTCCAAGGAGGGTGGAGAAGACACGAAGAAGGGAAGTCTAAGAGAAAGAGGCCGCATTGTATCCCTCTGCTCTGCTACTGGGAGCATTGTAGATGCTATAATTAACTGCCTACATCAAGCAGAAACCTGGTGGCACCGTGGGAATTACAGCCTTGCAAACCCTGTTATTAAACAGTCACGCATGGTGCTACCTGACTTACATCTCTCAGGGCTTCGCTTACCTTTTTATAACAAAAGGGAATGAAACACCCAGGCAATTTCCACAAGACTTTTACACTGTGTTAAAACACCTTGGACCCTATGGATTAAAAAAAAAAAACAACAACATGCTATCAGCAATATGGTGTGAAGGAGGTTTGATTATGATGTGCTGCGGTGACCTGTGCTCCCCACAGGGACCTTAGGGTCCAGACAGAGACATCTTTCTGGAGCTCGTTTGGCAGAAGGGAAAAGCTTTCTGTAGAATATCTCAAGCTGAGTATCAGAAATGGAACTGTCATGACATACTACTGCCCTTTGGATGCTTTAGCATCATGAAATCATAGAATCATAGGGGTTGGAAAGGACCTCTGGTGATCACCGAGTCCAATTCCCCTGCTAAAAGCAAGTTCTCCACAGTAGGGTGAGCATAAAGAGCATGAATCCTTGAAAAGGTCCCACTTGGTACAAGTGAAAATAAGCACTTGCACTGTTGGTTCCCCCTCTACTTCACTTTGCTGTTCACAGCAAAATGGCCAGACTACTGCTAGCATGGGAAGAAAGGAGAATACTCTGCAACACTGGTATTTAATTACTATATGGAGATTTTGAACTTTTTCTTAAAGCTTGCTGTACACCCTTTGTTTCTCCATAAGTGATTGGTGAAGGGACAGAATGGGTTAACATTTTCTTTGGCATAAAGGCAAAGAGCCTGGAGATATATGCACTTAATTGTCTAACTGAGAGGTGGAGCAGTCTTTCAGGATCTGAAAGAGGCAGTTACCTGAGAGAACAAATTAAAAACAAAGGAAAAAAAACCACTCTTCCAAGACAATAGGGAGCATCAGCCACCAGATATTAATTTTTAACACATTCTCTCCACTTTGAGTGAGATTCAAAGAAATCATATGAAACAAAGGTAGAGGCAGGAAGAGGGCAGGAAGGTAAGAGAGACACAGAAGACCTCAGGAGACCCAGAGGAGGACTGGGGCAGTTGATGTCACGGCTGAGGGCCAACAGTTGGACTAGATGATCTTAGTGGTCTTTTCCAACCTTAATGGTTCTATGGTTCAATGATGAAAGTTTTGCAAAGATCCTTGCATCTTCCCAGAGCTTTGCTTCTACCACCAGGCAACTATTCCCCTTGCATCCCTAAAGTGCCCTGTCACAGTCAGGGCTGGTGTCTGGGCTGTCCCAAAGGGGTGCCCTCCGCCAACAGAAGAGTGCAGGTACCCAGGTCCACCCAGAAGCTGCTCCATACAGTCACCTGTATCCCTGAGGCTATGTCAGAGGCTTCTTTCAAAGGCTATCTATAGGAACTGTGCAAAAACTGACCTTCACCAAAAATTCATGATATACACTGCACGTATAAAAACATGTGTGTCCCAGAGGGGAGATCAGAGAACTATGTGAATAAAGGTGGGTAAGAATAGAAGAAGATGGAAAGAGATAAACCAGACTCTGAATTATTTAGATTTTTCTTATTGAAGTACAATAGTCAGGGAACCATTTGTTTCCTTGCAGCAGTATCAGAGAAAAAAATATAACAAGTTCTCACTATACTAGTGGTAATTCTGGAGTGATGGACTGAGGTGAACAGGAGAAGAGCTACGGTAAGCAAGCCTACTTGATTCTGAGTTGCTTCCAGCAAGTCCCTGAAGCATACTGTAAAAAAAATCATTACAAAATGTTGTTCTCCCATTTTTGCAAATAAAAGTAATTCCCTCCTTGCTCTGGCCCAAACACTAACAGTTCCCACTCAAAGCCATTTCATTTACTGATAAAATGAAAATAAGAAGGTGTCTACTTTGTGTTTTCTTCTCCATATAGCACGCGGAAACTAGTCTGGATGCTCAAAGCTGGAAGTGCAGCAAACCTTACGAGTCCACTTTCATTTGCACAGGCACAGTTCTTCTGGCTGCCCAGGTGTGTGACACTTTGCACTTCAATACCTCTTGTAGTTTAATGAATGTGAGAAAAAGACATCCACTGTGTTTCTTGTTCAGACTTATTTCCCTGTAGACCCTATTCAAGAGATTACACAGGGGCAGATGGGCAGTGCAGCTGGTCTCACAGGGAACATGAGTAACTTCTGTGTTCATCTATGTGCAGCGACACAGTGAGGATCCTCGGGGTCACTTTGTACCCCATGTCCCAGAGACCACGGAAAGGATTTTCAAAGCATTCGTAGCACAAACACATTCCAGACCGCACGATTCAACTCCACATTTCCTATCAGAATGTCTTTCTTTTCCCTACAAGCAGCAGCTAGCCCTTGCTGCCAGATATGTAAGTTAAGCTTGTGTGCTAAATGGTGCTGTCTTTTTTTCTTAAGGAAGAGAAGTTAAAAGCATTTCAGTGCGAAAGGCAACACAACTGATTTTTCCATCCCTATGTTCACAGAGCTCAAAGATTATATGGACTTTCTCAAGGAAGCCACTTCTTAAAATGCTAGCAGTACATTCCTGATGGAGGGTCTTCAGGAGGAACTGAATGGCAATTCACTTGCAATCCTCAAAATCACACTTCAGTTCCCCAGTGTAGGTAATACCTGCCCTCTTATGATTCACGCTTTGTTATACTACAGCTACCTTAGAAATGAGCAGCCTTGAACAATGAAGCATAATTGTATGATCCATTTTCTGCTGTTCCTCTACTTTCTCCCCTGTGCATCCATCAGTAGTTACATCACTCTCCTGTCCTGAGGTGGTACATACCTCCCAGGCTAACGCCTTTAAATATAAAGCCCATCCTGAGTTAAACATTAGCTACACTCTAACTGGGACTAGCTTTCCAACTGAATAATCAGTTTTAAAGGAGAAGGTTTTCAACTGCTCTGCTGAGGAAATACGCAAAGAACAGCTTAGAATTCTTAAAAGAAAACATTCAGTGTTAGAAACCAAATTCTATTTCATCTATTTAGACTCGTCACTAGTAATTACTTACAAGCTCTATCAGCTTCTAGCTTAAAGGATGTAATAATTGCTACAAGCGCTTTGGAAAGGGGGAGCAGATCCCAGTGAAAACAAAAATGTATTTTAGAGTAGGAGATATGGCACTAAGGGACATAGGTCATTGGACACGGAGGGGTTGGGTTGGTGGTTAGACACCATGATATTAGAGATCTTTTCCAGCATTAATGAGTCTATGATTCTAACCTGCAGCAACCCTGCAAACTGCAAAACACATTTCCTAAAGCACTTAATTTCAAGTTCTAGACTATAAAAAGCAGCCCTTCTATGGGAGTAAAATAAAGAGCAGCAGTTCTAGAAAAGTCTACTGAATTACAGTTATTCCCAATATATTACTACTGCCTGGCAAATGCATGTTTGCAAAGCCTGATCTTCAAGAAGCCAACTTTGAACTGAAAAAACAAAAAGCTCACCATGAGCTAGGAGCTTCACACCCTGTACAAATGTCACAGAGGTGCATCTTTTTGGCATGGGTGAATTTCATTACAGTGACAAATATCACCATCACTTGAAGCCCTCTTAGTGTGGTTGACACAGTCTTCTGATGGCCAAGAGCATTGTTAAGCTGCATGCACCTCTATTCTATTAACACCTTCCCTAAAAGAAAACAGCTTGGTCTATCAAATTTCTTTAACATACATTGAAGGAAGGTGGGAGAAGGAGCATGATGAAGTCATTAGAGCAATAACTCTAAAAATTAAATTCCCAATCCTCTCCTGAAGTGCAAGCACAACCATAATGAAATCACTTCTACTAGGTGTCTTACTTAGCCTAATGAAGACACCTAAATCATTGTTAGCGCATGGTGAACGGCCACGGTCATACCTTCATCAGTTGCATGGTTTTGGTCACACAATATGCAGGGAGTTTGGCATTTTTCAGATGGGCATCGCTATAGAAACAGTCACTGTACAGCAAGCAAGAAAAAAAGCAAAATAAAAGGAAGACAAAGAGAGACTAAAAGGAAAGACAGAGAAGATCAATCCTGTCCCACTATTTGGAGATGCTGGGCAGTGATGTGTCATTGACACCATCCAGAGCAGGGGAGAAGAGAAAAGCAAAGCACTGACAGGAAAAAGAAAATCTACTTTTCCCCATTGCTAGTCCTTAACAGGGTCACAGCTGGTGGGGATTTCCTAGGAAAATGGCCACAACATTTGCCAGTAGCAATGGGAAAATGCTGCCATATCCTATCACATCATAGCAAATCAACAGGAAAATTATCCAGCAGAAGCATTACATAAATTTTGCAGAAGCCAGGATGAGAAAGCACACAGGACAGACAAAGGAACATGCCGGCATTGTCTCTGATGACTGTATCCCTAAATTTCTCAAAGTCTGCCCAGGAAATACACGATCCAAGAGTGATGTGGAAGTGGCAGTCATGGCTGAGACCAGAAAGCTTCCCTGGAACAATCAGCATAGAACTTGGTGAAAATCCTTTAAGAGGATGTATACAGCCAGAATAGAGGAAAAGCCTTTTGCTCTGTAACACTGCAAGTAATTCACCAAACATTAGCCATGTTTGAAATGCTGTGCTGTTCCTCCAGCCTGCACTTAGAAAGCACTTTGGAGGCAAAGAGGCGAATAGTGAGAACAGCAAGCAGTGAGTGCTCTGGATTTCCAAGGGAAACTGATTTTCCAAGAGGCTGCACAGCCTGTGTTCCACATTCCCCATGGGTCAAGTTCTCCTCAAGGTGGACAGTGACACATGTCACAGAAGCTTTCTGCAATCAATTAGGAGTGAAAACGTCTCATGAGCTTTTGATACAGTTCATCAATTCAGTGAGCACAGTTTGTGCCTGGCTACCTTCCCTCACCTAAACCAAGGCTGCCAGCGTGGGCCAAATCTGGACATTACGTAAAAGGTATTAAAAAAAAATTGTCATGTGAAGGGCACAGTGGGATTGTTTACTTATTTGTTTATTTAAAAGGTAGCAGTCACTTCACCTTCTCTCACAACAAACCAAATGTTAGAACCTCCTGCACAGATGGTAATTCTTGATATATTTTGCTGGCCTAGAAATGAGATTTGTCCTTCAAATTCTCATCTGCCCTCCCTATTTCTGTGATCTCCACTTCTGTTCCTCGCAGTTCCCTTCCAATACAAGTGCTCAGTTGCCCCTTGTAGGCACCTTTTTCTTATATGTCCTTCTCTTGAAGAGGAGGAGGTGGCACTGTACTGCTTGCTTCCACCTCCCTGGACAGCTTGGCCCTGGATGATCCAGAGAAAGAAGCAGCTGGCAATTCTGGGTTTGCTTCTGTGGCCCTGCAGCAGAGAAGGCCATGCTAATGTCCCATCTATTCTAATGCCAAGAGAGCTGTCAGTAGCAGCCACTAGGATTCTAACTGCAGAAGATGAGTTGGTAGCCCTGGCCACGTCCATCAGGGCATTCCCCTTTGCAGGCACTGTCTACAGATGGCAGGGCAAGGGATTGAGAGGCACCAGGGGAGGACTCTGATTTTGGTGGAAGGCTATACAAATCACTGATGTTTCTCTGCATGTCAGATTGCCCAGAGAAACTGTGAGTACCCCACCCTTGGAGGCACTGAAGGCCAGGTTGGATGGGGCCCTGGGCAGCCTGAGCTGGTGGGTGACAATCCTACCCCTGGCATGGGGTTGGAACTAGGTGATCTTTAAGGTCCCTTCCAACCTAAGCCATTCTGTGATCTTATCTCATAAACTTAAGTGAGCCTGGCACATCTTTATTTTCTTTTGTGATAGGCGGTGAAACAGGGAGTCTCTTCATGTGGACTACATAAGGCTGGGGCTTCAGCCCAGACAAAAAGGATCAGGAAAGGCCTGGGAAAAACACGTATTGTAGGAATTAGTACCCAAAGAGCTGCACTGATTCTGCACAGTAACGTAAATACAGACCGTGAAAAAGATCATTTCACCTACTGGGTGTTGTTCAAATTAGACTTCAGTGTACTATCTCCTGAGTTAACTACAGAGGTGCTTCTCTGCTGATGCCTTCTAGTAGATTGCTGAAATGACAACAGCTGGATGATGACAGGGAACAGAGAACTTTAGCATTCCTGCTCTTCCATGCCTAAGCAGCCTTTCTGCAGCCTGGCACCAGGTGCCTGCACTGGAGTAGTTGAACATCATGATGTGTTCTCAGTAAGTGAGAAGCTACAGTGTTGTTTAACAGCAAACCCTTTTGCCACTTACGCTTGGGCACATGACCTCCCTTTCTCAGTCGTGGATGGGAGCAGTGATTTAAACAAAGCAGTAAAAGAGAAGGGGAAAAAAAAAAAGACAAACATGGAAAAGCCTGCAGTGTGCCTATGGAGGCAGCAGCACTTTGAGATTTATTTGATAGTTTTCTGCAGCAGGGGAGAGACAGCATCTGAAATTCATGCTATCATTAAACTTTCGCATGCAGTGGTCCAGTGAACCTACAGCAGCATCACGAAGCTCCAGGAGTGGCACTGTTGCTTATCAAATCCACAGCTTTTTCCCAAAAGCGGGTAATGGGACAGGACAAAGGAGTTCATAGTTGAGGACTCTGGCATTAGCTCTCATATTTAGTCTGTGGCAATGGCAAGCAATAATTTAATTGTTCACCAACTGTTACGCTTTATAAAAAATGAAAATAAAACTGATCTAGTGTGAAATGAAAATAAAACTGATCTGACTAACTGAAAATGAACGTGTTATTCAATCACTTTGAGAGTTCTCTATATCGCTGAATACAAATCTAGTCATTCCTAACCACAGGCAGGTAAGGTATGTCACCAGCTGGACCAAGACCTAGGAGAGGATGCGATGGAGACCTCATTGCACTTTCAGAAATGGAGTTTGCAAGGTAAACTGCAGTCAAAGTCAGCCTGTTTAGTGAAATCTCTGACCTTACCAAAATGTCTCCCACAGTAAGGACTCCTTCTTCTTTATTCAAATGACCTGCCACTCTTGTTTTATTTTACTCTAACAACATTAGAGATGAAAGTGTTCAGGGATAGAAGCCAGACTTAGCAAGTTCCTGAAACCAGTACATAGCTTTTTCTGGAATGGAGACAAGCAAAGACACATGATACGTTTTGGCTACATTCTGGTGCCCCCAGCATGCCTGCGGAAGCAGAGAGCCAAAGGCAGAAATCCAGCATGGATCCTCAAAGTAATTTTGACCACCATGGATGTGAAGCAGGAAAAAAAACAAAAAAACGAAGTTGGTGGAAAGGAATAGTTGAGTGGATAAATGTACACAGATTTGCAGATTTACAAAGTGGATCGAAGAGGGGGCTGTTAAGCAATCAGATAAATCCCACAAGACCAGGAAAGGAGCCTGGGAGGGTAAAGCTGTGGAGTTGTACTCTACAGTGAAGATGCCACACGTATTTTTCTTACATCTAGTGAGTCTGAACTATTAAATTCATAGATCAGACTTGACAAGCACTCTGTTTGTTAAGGGTGATTCATTTGTCAAGATCAGTTGATACATACATGGATGTGACAAAACACCTTTATTAGCACGCCTGGAGAGACAACAATTGCATCCAGTGTTAACAACTGTGTTTGCTGGCATCTAAATTTGCACCAGCAGAGTATATAGTAAGGATCTCCAGATGGTTGCTTGCTGGGAAAAGTCTAGGTTATAATTTAGGAACCTGCATTTATAGCTAGTTTTGTTTAATACATATTGTGTCTTTGCTTGATGGCCTTCCCTGATGATGTGAAGTCAAAAGGCCAACATTTATAAGCTTACCACATAACGTCCATTGCAGGTTCAGCTCTGCCTGGGTGTTGCTATTGTAGTTTTGTGCCCCCGTGGGTACTCTGAGCAGGCTTGGGGCGGTGCAAACCAGATGAAGTGATGATATAGCCTGGAAGGCAAGACATGCAGCACACAACCTGATTGCTTCCCATCACATAGGGGTAACAGGAACACATGTTCTCTCTGATGTAGAATGAAGGAAAAGCATCTTGCAATGCGGCTGCCTCTCTGGTTTGGTATTAGTTAGGGACAGGACGGTGGCAGTGAACGAAGAGATGCGCATTGAACAGTTACACTGACACATATCAGGGGGCTGGTTTTGCACGGGTTTTTTAACTAAGAGGTCCTCAAACAATCCCAGCAGAAAGTTCAGCTTTATATATTCGCCATTTTGTGTTTTGGCTATATCTTGTTAACTCGTCATACAAATGCTGATGATTTGTTCATTATATTAGCTTAATTGCTGTAAGCCTAGTGTGTCTGAATCAGAGTTGAAACAATAGCAATATGTTTTTATATAATCACATTTGACGAGACAGCAAGCTGTGCAGAAGGAGGTTCCACATGATGTTCTCAGTTATCTTTACAAAGGAATGATAATTAATTCTGCACTGCTTCTTCTGAAGGGACAGAAAAAGATGGAAAAAGATAATGGTTGTTGGTGGTTATATAATCCCTACCCATTCCGCTTGCTGCAGTATGCTGATAATGAATGAAGCTACTTTGAGCCCTAGCCCAAGAAAATCTTAGCACACATATGAGGACAAAAGGCACAGCTCCATTTTCTGGCCAGGAGCTAGATCATTTTTGTCCTGATTCACAATGACAACTCAGATCCACTTACAATGGTTCTGGGAGGCTTAGTGCTAGCAAGCAGATTGCCTTGGAAATCACATATATGCACATGGTAAAGACTGGTCACCATGCACAGCATAGTAGAGCTGAATATTCAGCTCACCAAATCCAGGTTTTCAGTTCAGGCTAGACAATTTACCAAGTTGCCATTTGCTCCCAATTATATCTAGGGACTAGAGGGTTAAACTAAGCTAAAGGTCCTGATGAAGGACTTCTACCTCACTCATCCTTCCTCTCCTTATGAATGTCTCCCTATGACCCACAGGGGTTCTATCATCTCCATGGAAGAGACTGAATTAGCCATACAGTAAGTGAGCTGCAGAACAAAAGTACACATTACTCACCAAAATAGCTGCCATGAATTCTAATGCTACCCAATTTGATTCTTAGGCAATTTGTTCATGAGTCATGCAGAGAAATTGATCATTTGAAACATGTGGAAAGAAATCTTGTGAATCTGCACAGTGTAACATCACTGTACTCTCATATCTATTATTAATTATAATCTGTTATTGCTACACATCTTGGACAATGAAATGCCTTTATTTTATCTTGTAGAAGGTTCTTCCGCTTTAAAATCATTTTAAATAGAGAAATGAAACTATTTTAATTAAAAAACAAAACAATCACACATGAATTGCCGGAGTGCTGGCACTACCATTGGCATCACTGAAAGGTTCTGATGAAAATCACTACTATTCCCTGTCTGCAGCATGTTCAAAGAAAAAAAACTGCTGCAATTTCAAAGGATTTCAGAAGATTGTTTCCGTGGGGCTAATGCCTTCAGTGACCCAGCTATAGCAACTTGACTATAAAACTTCTGTCTGAAAGCCATCCTGAAAGTTTGCATTATTCTAGCAGAAGAATCAACAGAGATGCAATGAGGAGCCTTGCAATGAGGAATGATGCATGCAGAAGCTTGGGTAAATTTAGCATTAATGCTGCTAGATTCACATGTTGTAAAGCCTCAACCCAGTCCTTTGGCAGGAAACAGCAGTACATCTCTAAGGATTCTGCAAAAAGACTTTGATATCTCAACCCTCAATAAAGCTAAGTGAGTCTTGGGATTGCTGTATCATTGCCTGTACTCTTCTAGGTTATGACGGCTGAGTTTTGGGAAGAAGGCCTTGCTACATTCTTGTACCTACTCTTCTAGGTTGTGGATTGCAGACCTGATTTTGTGGATTTACTACTTAGTGGCTATGAGACATGCTGATGACTTTACCCTGTAGTAAAACAGAGAGAGTAAACTGTCTCTCAGTTTCACAGAGGACTATCTTCCATCACAAGAAGAGCAGACACACAGTCAGAATGCAAATTCGTTAACATGGTATGTTCAACTTGTGGCTTACCTGCCATTAATTCATGTTCCCCAGCCCATTTATATTTGCTGGGTTTCACCATTCTCTCCTGCAGGAATTGCATATGGTGGGCTGACACAAAACCAAAGTACATTCTGCCACCAGAGCAATGTGAGAGTAAGAGTAGTAAAGAAGAACTTGATATGATTATAGAAAATGCTCTAAGGAAAAGCTTGAGTCATTCTGAATTTCAGTATTAGTACATCTAGCTGATACCATGAAAACAGTACTGAAAACCACAATTTTCTTTTCAACCCAAGCAATTACTTCATTTAATATACCCAATGACGCATAGATAGAGTTCTAATTGTTTCTGAGTAGTTTCCTTCCATTGTTTTTTCCTATACAATCTGTTAATTTAATAATCATAATAGCGATCACATTAGGGAAAGCATTACTTCTGACCAAGGACATTCAGACACCGGTTTGCACTGAAAGTACATGATGAGAAGAAGAACAGAGGGCCACGGCTAGGGAAAATTAGACATATTTCTGTCTTTTGCTCCCTTTTGCCTTCTCAAAACACCTAATGTGGATGCCTTCTTTCTGGAGCTTTCCAGACTACCACAGACATGGAAATGCATCTTATCCTTCAGTAGGTGGGAAGAAAACTATGACAGGTACAACTGTACAAAGGAATCTAATGGAAAACTCCAACATCTGCCTCAATCAAGTCTCTTATATCATCTCTAAGGTATTATAAAACATACAGTTCTATGCCTGCAGAACAACAGGGGCCAAAAAAGGCTGTAGTAAATTTCCAAATACATTGCTGCAAGTCAGGAGGAAGAAAATGGTACACAAGTCCCTAGCCTCAGTTGGGTTTGGCCTTCATTGTAGCACCAGAAATTTGCTTTGCTATTACCTTTGAAAAGAAAAAGCACTGTTCAAGTCATGAGGTGCCATAGAATCTTCAAGACAACAGTAAACTGAGAAAAAAAGACACCAGAGATTTAAGAATGCTACTGTCAGACTCAAAGGGAGCAGAATTGATCTTCCAGTTGGTAACCTCCATAGAAAACATTAATTTGCTCCGACCTTCAACAGATTATCAGCTTTTGGGATGTAAGATATTAACAGTGATTAACACGGGGCTGGTCCAAGGCAGCTTGTCATAATTCAATTCATCACTATTAAGATACTATCCAGGGACAACCATTTGAAGACAGATGGCTTTGGAAATTTCCACCAAAATCTCCATACCAAGGGGAAAACAAGATATTCATAAAAATATTCAAGAATCACCCAATCTATATGAATTTGTGCCAAAAACTCATACAAATCAAAGTCACTATTCAATAGCCACTGCTCTATATTTATAAAGTTTCTCTTGCTCATTGGCAAACAGAAAGAATCGCATTTGACTTGGATGACAAATCACAAACCGTGGAAAGTGAATTGCAAGTCATAAGCTTGACCGTACTGCAAGCTGAAAATTGTTGGTCCAAACTATTCTGAGAATCCTTATGAATAACAAATGCATTTGAAGAAGCCCAGATCATCTCATGCGCAGTTCAACCAAAGAAAAACAGGCTAAATTTATGAGCATCACTCTCAGTGGACAAATTAATCAGCGATACGCTGCAGCTATGACCAGAGAAAGTATCTTAGCATCGAGCATAAGTAATATTTCAAGAAGCATTTCCCAGCTACAAACTGTAACATTTTAATGCAGTTTTGGACCCATTTTTTGTCCCAGGAATGAAGTGGAAGAGCTCAGTTGTCCCTGCTTCTCTGTATGAACATACAATTCCCCTGGTACTGGATAAGCTCTTCAGAGCATGTACTTCACATTCCCCTTCATGAACAAATGGCCAACAGTTGGGAATGTTGGCAGGACATGACACAAAGGGCAGGCCACTCTCAGAGATGAGAATGGCATTAGGACAAGTGTGATTTATAACAGTGACTTTGGGGTTTCCATATCTCTTTTGGGTTATTCTTGACACGAGTCCACTGACTCAGAGGAGTAGAGATTTGAGTTGGAATAGATACCGGATGTTTGGCTTCAGGCTTGGCAATCTTGTTGTGACCTTGGCAATGAGAGCCAAGGGAGAAGAGATGCAATGGATGAACTGGGTGATGGAAATAGCAGCCCAATCAGATTCCATAGGTTTCCCTCAGAGCCCCTTGCGGGAGCACCATGAAAAGTGAGCCCAAATCAAAACCTCAGAGCACTAAGCGTAGAGAGGAAATGCATCAATCTGATTTATAATAAAGTGAGTAAGAGTCATCATTAAATAACACTAACAAAACCAAGGGTCTCGCAGCCTAACAGATCTTGCAATTTGGGGGTTATTTTCATTGCCATCCCATAGTGTCCTCACACTCAATCTCCTAAGCCTCTGCCTTCTCCTCAGCAACTTCCTGATCTGGATCTTCCTGTTCACAATTTATGCAAATGCTTTGGCTTTTGCCTCACCGATTTCTTTCCTCTTCTGTTTTTAGCATAGCCCTCCACTATTTGTGTGGCCAGTGCTCCCATCTTTTATGTTCTTCATGACCACTTGGGAGGCTTTGCTAAATGACCAGCACCGTTCCTCCTGTCCTGTTGCCACTGTTCTCCACCACACTCTGCTCTTGCTGTTCTGTGGAGAGAAACAAAGGCTCTGCTGGTGTTTCTCTGTCCCACTCGCTCCTGTCTTCCCATTGTATCCTCAGTCCTTTTGCCTTGATTAATGGAAGATAAATATCTATAGGTGCATTATTAACATACACGTAAATACAAGCTTTCCCTTCTGCTGCCCTCCTTTTGGAAGAATTATTCTGGTTGCATCTTTCTGCAGGAGCCTTTGAGCCTGTTCCCCAAGACCACCTAGGTTACATCTACAGGGAAGACATAGGAAGGAGTTCAAACTCTCCAGGGAAAAAAGAATGTCAAAATCTTCATCGTCTTCCCCCAGACAAAGCAAATTGTGTGACAGAACCCAGCAAAACCACAGAAGCCTTGCTAAAAACCATCTGGTTAGTTGTGCAAACAAAGCTGTAGGTTTGTGCTGTTGTCTTTTGAATTGCGTCATGTGAAAAACATCCACCAATACCCACAGAAAGATGCATAGTCAAATAACCCCAGGAAATAGAAAAAGAGACAGATGGAGAATTTGTCTGGCTAATTTTCTCCCCTGTGGCTACTGTGATGTTTCTGCTAGAAAGGATGCAGAAGGAGGCAGAGTGAATAAACACAAACTGACTTTTTGGGACTCATAGATAACTGTAATATTTCTTTAAGTCCACATGAAAAACACCAATGAAAAGAAATAGGATTAGAAAAAGCCAGAAAAGAGATTTTACAACTAAAACTAGCGAAAAAAAGTAGAATTTCATTTTTATCATGGTGAAGTTCCTTGTTCAACACTACAAACAAGGAGTGCTTTCTGTCCTTATGTTAAGACCTCTGAAGAGCACTGTGCACTCAAGGTGACATAAGAAAGTATTTTACCAAAAAGAGAGGACTTGTTTCCCCAATGGCCAGCGAGATGCTTTGTGTCTGTAGCCGCTGAGGGCAAATGGCATGTGCCCTGCTGCCCGATGGGTGCAGCATGCCCTGCTTTCCTCTGCCTGACATTCAGCGAGGTGATGTGGCAGCTGCTCGCTCCTCTCCCCAAGGCATGTTTTGATCCATCCTTTTCCCCTGCATCCCCCTTCCCCATTCCCAGTCGAGGTTTCTGCCTTCTGTCACTTCTGGTGTATTCCAAGGGGGTGGAACTGCCATTCAAATCCTTTGCCTCTCCCCCAGTCAAGGCTGCAGGTTCCCCAAGGGCTGCCTCGCTCCCTTTGGGCAGCTGCAGTGATGCGACATGGGTCAGACTCAGGGCAACAAGCAGCCTGTGCAGGTTCTGTGGGTTTCTCGCTTGCTTTGTCACATCTCTTTTTCCTCACTCACCACATAGCCCTAAAATCCTGTATTTTTCTTAGCATCTCTGGCTGCTTAGTCAAATGTCAAAAATACAACTGCTTCAGAGAACTGGTTTCCTTTTATGTGCAAAAAGCGAAAGGCAGGGAAAGAGAATTCTATCTATGTTAAGTATTTTCTTTGCTTTTGTTCACAAAGGAAAGGAATTAGGCAGTTAAAATAATAATAAAACCTGAAACACTCGTTCTGAATGTTGTTTACAGTTGGGGGTTATATTTAAGGCTTCTGTTCTCCCTCCTCCCCTTCTTTCTCTAAAGAAATAGAAGTTGCCAAATTTAGTTTTGTTGCTCAGTTGGCCATATTAGTGCATCTCACTCAGAAGAGCACCCCTGAAAAGAAGGGCACGTTTTTAATGCCCACTTAATGTCAGTCTTCACATTTCTGCTTAGTGTTGATTAGTGAAGTCACGATGAAGATCACATTTACAAACTATTCTCCTGGTCTCCCAAAGAACGTCAAGTATTCTTTAGCTGGAGAATCACTGTTCCAATGTAGCTTGACCTCCAGATGTAAACAGCTGCTCTGTTCACCCCTTCTAAGGGTAAAATTGGAATATTTTATTATATACTCATTTATTTCCTGCATCTCTCCCAGAAAGCTGTATATGCCCCTGAAACTTTATTACATGTATCAGTGAAGCTGTATTGAATAACAGTAAATGCTTTGTACAAATGTATGCTTTTGTTTCTGTACATACAATAGCAATTAAAGGACTCAATAGTGATGGCAGTGGGCTTCCCCACATTCACAGCAATTCCCTTAGAAAACAGGCAAACTACTGTCAGAAGGAGAGAACAGGAGAGTTCAGTAGGAAGAGACACACAGATACCATTGAGTCCAACTGCCTGACCACTCTTTTGGCTATGGGATCCCAAACATACACTGTACAGGTACAGTGAGCTAGAAAAAGCACACAGGTAACCAAAAGAGTTGATTCTCTCCAGTGAGCTGTGTATTCATCACACAGCCACCCTGTTGCACACTTCATCACTCAGCAATTACAATGCTTCCCAACCGTAGCTGTTTCTCACCAAGCTCACATCTGCTTTCTCAAACAATGAGATGCTTTTTGAAACCACACACCATGTTGGTGGAAAAACTTGGTCTGACAGTTCTTGCAGAAAGACTTCACAGGAAGTGAACAAAGCGAGCAGAACTTTATCTTTCTTCAAACAAATTATTTTAAATCATTTCCCTCCCACCTTCTAGCTGGGTTCTCATGCTGATATGAGCTCTCAGTCATGTGCTGGTGTTGCTGCACATGGGGAGCTGGCAGCAAGAAGCAGACTGGCACATCAATGAGCACATCATCCACCTGGCTTGCCTTGGGGACAAACTTAGTCCTGACACACATGGGTGTTGCTTCCATTACAGCTGTTTTGCAGAGATGAGGGACAAAGAAGCTAAAGGAAGAGGTCTCCAGATCTTTTATCCTTCTGTAATATGGTTTTCCTGCTATGTGTTTTATTAGCCTGTAGGCTCATCCCTAATCAAAAGAGGTCATGCTAATTTGCCACTTACACCCAGTTTACTACAAAATGCACCCAACAAGCCATTTACTCCCCCAGTTATAATCACAGCTCAAATTACCACTGAGCCTTCATAGCTGTTTCTTCAGCTTTTTGCAGCCTCCTTGCTGGGCTGAATTTGGCATAGCCAAGGAAAGACCCACACAGGGAGATGGAGGGCCACCACTATGATGTGGCACTCTGAACCGCCCCAACCTCTGCTAACAGAGCAGAGGTTCAGTGCCTAAGAAAGATGTGCTAGACTGGAGTCCGACTATACCAGCTTTCCAAACACACAAAAAATACCAAGGAACTTATGTCCTTATTAAAATTTAGATCTACTTACCTAAGTGCCAGGAGCCTACAGTCCTAACAGGGCTGGACGTGAGACTCTTAAATCACATTGGATAATATTCACAGAACCACATCTTTATTTCTTCTTTTTCCTCACCTCAAAAAGGGAGACATGCACACCAATTCCTTCCACTTCAAGTTACCACAAAAGTGAGGAAAGATATTGCTTGCTAAATGAAGGAGTGTGACAGAACACCCAGAACTGACAGCAGGAAGGTAACCCAAGTTCCAGAGGAGGGCAAAGGGAGGGCTACCAGGCAGCATTGGATTCTGCAGTAGGCATGGTGCTGCCTGACATGCTCCCACTGCCACACTGGAAACTGTGCCAGTCTGGCTGGGGAAGGCAGGCTTTCAGGTGTAGTCTAGCTAGAATTAAACCAGTTTACTTTAAATATTTGCAGCAGGCAGATTTGCATATAAATTGCCTGTGGCTGCTGATATCATGACCTCTTATTCCACTCCCCATAAAGACTGCTGGCAGGTTATTGATATGTGCGATAATTTCACAGCGTCAGGTTTCTGTGTCTGCTACCATCCTCCAGCAGAACCCAGTGACTGCCCTGTGCTCAGGTCAGGGGGTCAGGTCAAACTCATTTCTCTCACTTCAGCCTATATAAGTTTCAGGTCAAGTTCTCACAGCTGATCAGCACAGGAACCGGTACAAGTTCCCACTATTTTTTTAAACTAAAAGAGAGGAGATTTAGATTAGATGTTAGGAGGAAATTATTTACTCAGAGGGTGGAGAGGCAATAACATTGCTGCCCAGAGAAGCTGTGGTGGCCCATCCCTGGAGGTGCTCCAGGCCAGGTTGTATGGGGCCCGGGGCAGTCTGAGCTGGGGGGGGAAAGCAGCCCCCTGCCCATGACTGGAGGGTGGGGCTGGGTTATCTTTAAGGTCCCTTCCAACCCAAGCTCTTCTGTGATTCTATGATCCCTAAAAGCCAAAGGCTGACAGGTTGAAAGCAGACAACTGTAGGACTTCCCACTGCCAAGTATCTGGTAAACAGAATGGTGACAGTAGCTCCAGGGATGACAGCACAGTGACTTCCATGGGAAAACTGATTCAAATACCCTTCACTCCTCCTCAGAAAATTGTTTACATCGTAAAATCCCAAATGCACATAAACTGAACCAAGCCAAGGCCATGCTGCGAGGGAGGAGAGAAGATGGTGGGGCAGGGTGGGAAGACTGGAAATGCTTTGAATCAACAGGAAGCAAACAAAACCTTTGGGAAGCTAGCCAGGAGGACTGTCAGATAACACCTCCTATAAGCCTTACAGAGGAAAAAGGTATTTATGCAAAAGAGTTACAAACTGTGAAACAGCAAATCTGCTTTAAATTTTGAAGAAGGTCTATTTGCTTGCAAATCTCTTGTCAGCTGCAGAAAAGATAGCAGAAAAGGATAGGACTGAAAGTCAATTTCCTGGTAAATCCTACAGATAAAGATGGCACGGCAGTACAATTGAAGAAATAACATGCACACCATTTCCCTCATTTTGTCATTTGGAGCTTATGATTATTTCTTTTTGGAGCACATCAGCAATAAGGACAGTAAAAAGCTGGACTGCGTTATGTTTATTTGAACAAAGTTTAGATAGCAAGTTGTCTACGCTTCGGCAAATTCACAGTTCCGTGGGAGTAAAAATAAACTGTTTAATTTTACTTCCAAAATAAGAACAAAAGACAATAAACTCCAACCACAGGAAACAGGAGTAGTTACTGTTATTGCTCCTTTTGAAGCAATGAGCTTTGGCCTAAGTTGTCTTATACCGGTAACTCAACAACAAACAGAAAGGTAATGCTCCATAATAGACAATTTTCCCCAAACTTCATTTCTTTTTTCTATTTTTCTTCCAGTATGCGCTAATAAATTCTCACAGAAGAAGGGAAGTATTATCTTTGCTTTGCATATCATATGCCAAGTAGAAAATCACATGTAAGAAGTGTCTGTATGCAAATCAGTTATTTTTAAAGAACACAGGATATGAATGCAAATTACACAGATGGATTTCCATCAAGCATCCTAATGGAAAAACGGTTCCATGATTCAGATTAGCAGCACGCACACCTCGTCCCTCTGTGGCTCACATAGGCTTTCCTGCAGTCTTCCTGGCACAGAGGTTATGGTCCATGGCAGCAGTGCCTATGGTCTGGTGCAATGAAACAATATAGTGTCTGAAAGAAAAGCTGTGTCAGGGTGAGAAGTAGGAAAAACAGGCTGCAATTCCTAGTAGGAAAGATGAGCAGTTGCCCCACCATCAGTCTGGGATCGCCCAGATGCCCATGTTCCACAGAAACCACGTGCAGTTGAAGTGGCTTATACTCTGGTCCCCTCTTTGATGATGTGAGCTTCAAGATTATTTCTACCTCCATGCACGGTATCCGTAGGACAGGTCTACCTGCAGCCAGCAGCAGAGCATGAGAAGCGAACTCTCCTGACCATTCTCTGCTAGCTCCAAACATCACTGGAACAGGTTGCCCAGAGAGGTTGTGGAGTCTCCTTCTCTGGAGACGTTCAAGACCTGCGTGCATGCCTACCTGTGCACCCTGGTCTACGGAGCCTGCTTTGGCAGGGGGGTTGGACTCGATGATCTCCAGAGGCCCCTTCCAACCCCTACAGTTCTGTGACTGTGTGATTTTCCCTGTCTAGTTAAAGGCCTTGCTGGCCCATGCCTGGCTGGAACTTCCTATCCCTAGCAGGGCTGGTCAAGGAGCCAGCACAAACCCTACTTCCTAAGTGACTTGTCGAACCTCTGAGTGAATGCATGTGCTGCTGTGACAGTGTTACCCTACCCAAAAGGATGGACCTGTCTGCACAAAAATCAAGCAGTGGGGATTGCCATTTGGACTGATAGTGTTTCAGTAAGCCATTCTCATCGGTTCTAAAACTGCGGTTAGATGAACTTCAGCATTCTTGGCTCAGTGTGAAAAAGTGTGAAGAACGACTGCAGGATGAAAGCCCAAGAAGGGAAAGAATGAATCAGCCCTTCTGTGTGAAAGCACACACTCTAATTACATATTTAAAAAGCATTCTAATTTTCACAGCTATTATGCCAATCAATGCAGTTTGAAGAGACTGTTGACTGCTTCTACATCTCTGCTTTCCAACAGAAGAATAAGAGTGTTACTGATGATAAATACAGCATTTTGCTTACTCTGCTGAAATTAACATCAGCTGAAACTTCATGTTTTTAGCAAGGGACAGATAGGCAAGTTAGCTTCAGAATGCTTTTTGCCCTCCCCAGTGGTAGTTTCACTCAGGTACATGGGAAGGATATTATTTCTTTTCTCAAGATCTTTTTCTCATAGTAAAATAGGCTAAGCCAAATTCGCAGGATTTCGTGTTCACAGCTGATTAAGAACTATCTACCCTATTCTGGTAGTCAGCTCAGTGGATATCAGGACAAACAGCTTTGCATCCTGAAAAAGGGGAATTGACTAGGAGAAAGGAACAGATTTATGGCTCAGGCACTGGATTAAGATACAAGAGAACTGAATTTAGTACCTAGCCATAGGCATTGCCTCTGCTTTGCAGTAATTCCTTCACTGTTGGTGCGCTCCCGCTGTCTATCTATAGGAAGCTGCCCCAAAACATCTGAGTCACAGAGGCTCTGCAGAGAGAAATTCACCGTATTTAAGAAGAAATGTAAGCAGAAGCTGCAGAAGTTATTTACTTGGCAGATAAGTATGTTACACTTAAGCAGACTGAGGGTTGTCTATGAGCTAGGTAGGCAGTAGATTGAAGAAACACTTCTTGTCGCCTTAAAAGTATGCAAAGTGCTTAAGCATCTTTCAGAATGCAGGATCCTAACTTGGTGACAAATTCATACAAATGCAGGATTGGGGATCAAAATTTCCCAAAATGTTGGAGCATTTGCATCTAAGATTGTATATTAGGCAGATGTAACCCTAATCTGTTCTGTCACACAGCCTTAATCGTGGAGCATCACATAAGGGCTAAGCACGACCAGGTCACAAAAGAACAAAATGTCCCCAGAACACTGATGAAAGATTAGCTCTTCAGCTCAACCTCTGAATTTTCAGGAATCTGTGGTTTTGCTTTTAGAGGGCAATTCAGTTGAGGGCAGAATAAGCAGTAAAGCATAGCCATGAGAAAATAGTAAATTCATTTCATTGCAATAAGAAATGTCATTTACATAAGATGAGAAATAATTAAATCGGAGCTGATCTGTGTGCTATATGTGTTTAATTGAATTCGGGTTTCTTGTCTCTGGCTGTTTTATCAGGACTGGCTCCTGGAAAGTGTTATTAGTCATTTTTGCAATAAAAATAAGTAAAAAATGAACAACCACTTCTTAAATGCGCAAGAGAAGGAAGTCTTGGAATAAAACTCCTGCTGAGCACCACAGATCAATAAGGACAACAGCAATTGCCAGCAGAGCTACCTAGAGCTTAGTCAATGGGGAATATAAACCATTTGTGAAGAAAGCCTTCTGTGTAATTTTTTTGCCAAAAACGACTGTGATAGCTATCCACTCTGACACTTAACAACTCAGACAATATGATTTCACCACATAATTGATTTATTTCCTAACTAATTCCTTACTGTGTAAAGGAACAAGATCAAGCCCTTGGTAGAGTGCGTCTTTCAGGAATGGAGCATCCCCATTAAGGAGGTCCAGCCAGCCAGCTTCTCTTTAGTGATGATGTCACTGAAGATTGCATTCTTTTCCCATTTGCTTTTAATTTCAGTATTTGTTCACTGGATTACTCCCTTTTTCCTGTTACATAAAAACCCTCCGAAATTAAATGCACTGTTTGGAAGAACAGAGACCATCAATGACTTAGTTTTCACCCCTTCTTAGAGAAGTCTAGTAGATTGAAAACCTTGCTTCCTCACTGTAAGGCACATATCCTGGATCTTTACACTGTCTTACAGGTCTTTCCGAAATCCTTTGTACTAACACCTTGACTAAACAATGCTTCCAGCTGTGACTCGGACTCAGCTCTTTGCACGTGTGCCTCTTTCAAATTGCCTTAGCTTTAAGGCAAGATTTACACAGCAACAAAGTCGCTGACCCTCCCCAGCTACTTTCAGGAAGAGCGTTTCCATTTTTTGAGCTGAGGAACTCTGCTTCTCCTTTCAGCATCCTCAACTACAACAAACTACACTTGGAAAAGCACCTTTTCTCTGTCTGTTTGACACAGACATTTTGTCAACAAATTCTGATGAAAAATACTCAGACTGTGAATTGGGTGTGATCTAGCCCTACCAACATCTGATGTACAGTCATTCATCTGGATTACGTTATTTTGTTTCAAAGCTATGATGAGACTACTACGATGAGACTAAGTTTGGAACTGACCAGATAAACAATTTCAGTACTGAAAGCTGAGGGTTTATCCTAAAAAGGATGAAATAAGCGAGCTCATGCTCTATTTCAGTGAATCTTGACAGCTATGGATACCATGTTTGTTCTGCTGCGCTCCTTCTGACACTGTTTTTGGAAATATCTACCTCAGCCTCCACATTGCAGGCCTCTGCTTCAGTTGTGGTCTCCTCTACTGGCAGGTCAGGGCAAGAGCTGAGACTGGAAGAGCAGAAGGATAAAACTGCACTACAAACTATGTGTTTGCTTGCCTAAGAAATTAGGGGATTCAAAGATCTACGTGTCATACTAAAGAGAGGTCAAAAGAGGTTTGTGACTTGCTCTGATCAGCTGAGAGAAGCAGCATCTTGCTCTCCTTGGAGATTCAGGTAATCTCTGTGAAGTCCTTGGTCAATAGAATACAGCAGCTAAGCACAACCAGGAGAAGCAATGCTGACGATTTGTCTTGATCCTACAGGAAGCATTTGAATGTCTCTCCTCAAAACTAAAACAATAATTATTTACACACTGATACAGTTGTTCTTTCAAATGCTCTTAACCAAATCAATTGTAGTTGCTGAACACGTGATCCCACACTACCAGCTTTTCAGCACAGTTCAAACACACATTTGGGACAAGGGAATGGAAAAGTTGGTGGAATAACTACATCCACCTATGTAAGTATTTATATTGTTGCTATCACCACAGTACAGTAAACATCTTCTGAGGAAGGCAAAAACAACACAGTATATATGCAGTACTGAAGCACTCAAAGTTGAGCAGCTTGTTAAAACAACACAGGAAGTCTGAGCAGGGTGTGAAATAGAGCATAACCACACCCAGTACTAAAGCTCAAAATCGCTTGACCACAAATGCTGTATTGCCTATCTTTAATGAAAGATCTCCAAACATTTACAAGTGTTATGCAAAGTTAGTTGCATTTGCGCTCTTAGTTGGTGATTTTAAGTCTGACAGGCATCTTTACCTTGCTGAATAAATCTAGATAAACCTCCAGGGGTCTGCAAATGACTACACAAGAGTAACCTACCCAGCTTCATGCAAAGTTTAGTGCCAGAAATAGGCTAGCACTCATGAGCTCTTGGCTTCCAGTTTTATGATTAACTCATCATCTAGAAAATATGGCCAGATCTAAAGACCACTACTGGGAAAATGAACAGTGGGTTCTCATGTAACCAAAGACATTTTTTGTGACAAAAGCTTGGAGGAATTTAATTTTTTTTGCATAGAGCTGTATTTGGGATAATACAAAGGTTGGTAATTCTGCGTGAACTTGAATTTTTGCTGAATAGTTTACTAGAAATAATGCATTCACACATTCCCTTGATAAAAGATTCAGTGCTTTCAAATTGAAATTGATTAATAAAAGGAAAGCTGCCTTTTATTTACTGTATATATTTTAAGTTCATGTACCTGACATTTGGCCTTCTCAAAATTTATTATTTGATGATTCTCCAGCCTTTGACTTCCTGACACTACCAAGAAACCTTGAGACCCAAAAAACAGCTCAGTCTAAATCCTGTTACTCATTTCACTGTTGTCACTTCCGTCAATAACAGTATTGGTAAATCTGGTAATCTGTTGTGGTTTAACCCAGCAGGCAGCTAAACACCACATTTGCTCTCTCCACAATAACCAGGATGAAGGAGAGAACAAGAAACAAAACGAATTGAAGGCTGAGATAAAAGCTATTTACAAAGACAGAAGGGGAAGATAGAAACAAATATACAACAATATCGACATATATTTCGCCGCAATGTAATTACTTGCCAACCAGTGCCCAACTAACAACACACCTGTCCACCAACCAACCCCATGCTATCAGGGCAACATCTCACGCCCCACCAAACAACACCCTGCCAATCCTTGAGCAGCAGCTGCTCCCTGGCCAACTCCAACAGCTTATAGATTTGTGTGATGTTATGTAGTATGGAATGACCCACTCCCCAGTTCAGGCCAGCTGTCCTGGCTCCACCTGCCTCCCTGCTCTGCCCTGCAAGAAACAGTATAGATCGTGGTTTTAAAATATATGCATTTTTTGATGTTGACAGGTCAGTTTACCACGTACAAAATGGCAAAGTATCCAACGATTGATTTTTCTTCATTAGTCGTTCCCCAGCTTTCATTTCTCATGAAGCTTACTGTAAAACGTTTGGGTAAATGTATGTGTGACACCTTTTTAATCAAATCTAGTTGACACTAAATATTGACTCACAGGTAACTGTTCAAAGACAAGGAAGACTGGTAGACAACACTCTAGCCTCATTTCCTGTACTGTCATCTTTTGTAAAAGTTCAAGAGAAAGGCAAGGAAATCTGTGATTGAAAGGAACAAATGGGAAAACGGACAGGGAGAGAAAAAAAAAAGGAGTGGTAAAAGACATGGATTGAAGGCTGTAACTTTCCCCTATTCCCTGGCAGGAGAGTTCCTCCAAAAAAAATGTTTGTTTACTGGACAGAGCTTTATGTAGTGGAAGATAACCTTTTCTGCTTATTGCAGGGAAGATGACTTTTCACACAGCTGACACGTATGATGGATGAAGCACGCTCGCAGTTTCGCTACCTGATCTAATTCTGAGCCAATCATAGCCATGAGAGAAGAGCTTTCTCTGATTATCACTTGATTTGATGTTCTCCTTCACCCGAAACACCCCTTTCATATAGGGAATCTGCTTCTGCTTTGTCTATGGGGAAACATACTTCCTGCTTCTTCTATGCATTAGACCATAGGCTCTGCACGTAGGATAACTCTAACGCTCTTCTTCTGCTCATCTCACACACTAGAGCTGCATAAGGGTGACTCAAAGGCTTTTCCCAAGAGCTAAAGTCATCGAGTTCAGACAGAAACCTCACATTCAGTCATTTTTTCCACTTAGCTTTTTATGCATAATTATGAAGATCCATCCTAAAGATCAAACATCATCTATTTGTTATATATCTCCCCAGCCTTGCCTTGCACATTATCAGCAGGGTACTGCCAACTTACTTTCTAGATTAAGTGGGCTTCTGTGCAGTCACTGAGGAAATGTTTTAGGAGTATTTGCACTGTAGTGTATCTTCTCTACTTGCTGTTCAAAGGGATCTGAAGAAGGCAGTGCCCTTGACTCTGCTAGAGATAGGCAGAGATGACATTATAACTATAAAGGTGAGTCTTGGATGATGCATTGGCCACTATGGATGACCCCTGGGAAAGCCACAGTAGGTGGAGAGGGACAAAGGCAGGAAGAAGAGTTTGGACACAGAGCCACACTGGATACAGGGCTGCCACATGCTCATTATTTCCTTTGGGTCACAAAAGGTGTCTGCTTCAAGCGCACTAGGACCATGCTATAAGTGCGGACAAATGGGACACCTGTACTCTTGCCTTTACTCTACCTGACATTGGTGGACCCGGGAGATGGGGTTTATCTCCTGCAACAACCACACAATGTATGGGTGACATGGGCTAACAGGACAGGCCGGGCAGATTTTTGTACCTTTCCGTACCTGCCTAGTTGGCTGGCCAGATTATTCTTTTGATGCCTTCGCTACCTATGCTCACAACTACGTAGATTGCCAGAACAAACGAGATGTTGCTACGCGTAGTGCGTGCTTGATTTCCAGGCTTAATAAGACTCTACCCTGGGATCCTCAAGAGTTAGATCTGTTGGGTTCCCGAGCAGTAAGCAATGAAAGCAGCAGTCAACTTGCTTGCTTGATGTTTGGCCCAGGAACTGATTATGATAAGTATGCCTTTAAATATGGCCTCTGGGACCCTCATAGCTTCAATGAATTCAATCCTTATTTGCGGGGGTCATGGACTTCTGTATTTCCTATTAATGGCAAAGTATTTGATTTTATAGGACCTTACTGCGCTGGTAAACCATGGGCTAATGCACATGGTCTATGTTGGGAAAATATATCCTTGAACAAGGTGGAGCAATTGACCAATGATGACACGGCAAAAGGACTCCCTCCTGGTATCTTCTTGATTTGTGGAGATCGGGCATGGGGTGGAATACCAGTTAACCCTGTGGGTGGTCCATGCTATTTGGGAACTCTTAGTGTATTTGCTCCTCGTCACCAAGAATGGCTTGATATAACTGCCACGGCTCAATCCCAGCAGACAAAGTGATCAATGCGTGCCCTTGATGATTCTTGTAATGACCAGGTTAAGTTATGGAGTGTTACTGCTAGAATATTTGCTTCTTTCTTTACTCCAGGGGTAGCAGCAGCTCATGCTCTTCGCCAAATAGAAAACCTTGCTTGCTGGATAGTTAAGCAGTCAAATGTAACTTCGCTTGTATCAGATGCAGTGTTAGAAGACATGAATAGCTTACGACATGCTGTGCTTCAAAATCGAGTGGCTATAGACTTTTTGCTTTTGGCACAGGGCCATGGATGTCAGGACGTGGAGGGGATGTGCTGCTTCAATCTCAGCGACCACAGCGAGTCCATTCACAAGAAGCTGGA
>JANHGO010000439.1:0-40984 GCA_024606505.1 Aquila spilogaster
AGAAAGATCTTGGCAGTGAAGAGCAGCATCAGACAGTGCAATCTAGCTTAAAATTCAGCACTGCCTGGTAATAGTCAGCTACAAAAATTAAAATGATCTAAAACAAAAACAATTTAAAAAAGAAAAGGTGATTTAAAAATCAAGTAACAGCCTTTAATCATGCAGTAGTGTACTTTGAGGACACATTTCTGTATGATCAGAACTAGTGATCAAATAATGCTCAGGACATTTACGTGAGAGATTGCTTTCTGAGTACTACTGGAGAGAACCTATTCAGAAAAGTCATCAGTTTGAGAAGTGATGATTATGGAAAAGCTTAATATTGGATAAAAATGCAAGTAATACATGATTAGGGCAAAGAACTGGCAGATGAAGTAGGCATGTTTCCTACTGCTTCCACTAAACAAATGAACTATATCAACAGATCTAACTTCTGGACAACCAGAAAAGGGTAAACCCATATTGAAACTGCAGCAGTGGCAAGCTAGCAGGGCTGGGTCCTGGAGGGACTTCAGTCATAGTATCCTAGAACCCTGACACAGCTCATTCATTTGGCTCCACAGGCAGCTCCACTGAGCTCTGTTAGCAGAGCAAGCACAGGGTGCAAGAGCTGACTGCTGAGGGACAGCTCACAGCAGCACAGCAGTTTCTGGCATGCAGAACAGCTTTATCAGTGCTCACTCATTATCTCTGCGTTGCACAGTGATTTTTAAATATATATCAGTCATGTAGGAAATCATGCAGGAAATCAAGTGGGGTCTTAAAATGCAGCCAGGTGTCCTGCTAATCATTTCAGGGCTTCACCCAGAAAAATCATTTCCCCAGAATACTACAGCTCACTCCATAGACAACTGGTGCCATTTTCAGACAAAAGCTAAAATATCTTTTATTCCAGAAACCTGACAATACCAAAATCAACAGCTAGCATGCATCAGAGATAGTCATAGCTTTGAAGATCAGCTGTCACATGGAACTGAAGGGCTCGACACCCACACTATGCACAATTACCTACATTTCTTCCTGTCATGCTGCCACCTTTTGCAATTCGATTGCAGAAGCCTTTGTTATGGAAAGCACTTATAGTGTTTGGCAAAATCCCAGTAAGTGGGACTGACAAAGGGGTTTGAGGCAAAAATCCATTTCTACAGAAACATCCACAATGCGCTTCATTCATACAACTCAAAAAAAAAAAAAATCAGCAGAGAATGTTAGCTCTTATCTGTGCACATTGAGAGGAAATAGGAAGTGGACTAGATACTTTGAATCTGGTCCCTGGCAGTGTTTCACTCTCTTATCTTTAGTATGTGCCAATGTCTACTCAGAGTCTGCCTCCCAGCAAATTCAGTCTGTTTCTTTTCTTGCCCAGCAAGGACAAGTTTATCACTTTCCCCTTAGCTGCAGCCTTCACCTACGTGAAAACTATTATTGTGCCTTCTTTAGTCCAAGCAGCCCTACATCTTTCAACTCATGAATGGTGGTGAGCATAAACATTCGAACTTCAGGAGCTTTGAAAAGAATATAAACCCTTCAGTGTATCTCACATGTAAAATTTCATTTTGTTTTTTCACTTTCTCTATTTTAACATTCAATGCAAAGGAACGTAATGAAGAGGTATCTTCTTTCCTGAAAAAACAGAGGAGAAAAATGTATTTGTTTGAATCATTTGTAATGCTGCCCTTGATTTTTGAGAGGAAGCTGATGGCAGTAAAATAAACAACGGCCTAGTCAGAGCTGCAAGCCAGACCTTACATTCCTGCAACAGATATTCCCTGTGCAGTCATTTTGATTCAAAGAGTAAAAGCTCAGTAAAATTGTCTTGTTCTAATCAGAGCCATGGGATGTCACAGCTCTCCCACATTCCTTTGTACATCCAGACATAGCATTTGCGTCTTAGAGTTGACTGGTTAGGAATTACAGAATCATAGAATCATGTAGGTTGGAAAAGACCCATAAGATCATCAAGGCCAACCATCACCTTACACTATAAGCCCACCACTGAACCATGTCCTTCAGTGCCACGTTCTGAGTTAAATAATTCCAGGAATGGGGACTCCACCACTTCCCTGGGCAGCCCGTTCCAATGCCCACCGTTGAAGCAGGGTCTTATGAAGCATTATGAACAGGTGGAAGTGCCAGGAGATTTTGTGTCAGGAACATGATTTTTGTCCTGCTTATTCAAAGACATGCCAATGTTCATAAGCAGTGCCTGATATTTTCTTCACTTCTTTTGCTTCTTTCTGCTCTAGTACATCTTTAAGCAGGGAAAAAAACACACATTCTCTGTAATAGGCTTATAAATAAATGTCTCCTGCTAGTTGATCTTATCTCTCTGTGCATAAACAAACAGGTCTCATATTGGGGGTGGCTTAAGATGCCTTGTTTAAAGTGCTGTCATTTAAGAGTTCACAGGTTCTAAGATCACCAATTTACAGTGATTTGCTTTAACAGATATTCAGTACATCTAACCAGACTACAAGAAAAAGATTGCATAGTATACTCTAGAAAAAAAAACAATTTACTTCACATTTTAGGGTGCTGCACTTTTAATTACTGAACAACTCTGGAACCCCATGAATAAGAGGTCACACAGGTCCTTCTGTTATATGTCTCTAGGAGATAAGTAGAGGAGGTATATTCTCTGCAAATATATATAATATGTGTAAACTGACACTTTTTTAAGGTCACCCCTGGGAGAATTCTGATTCAATATTCAAAGAAAATGTTCTGTTCTATAACTATTACATGTGTAACTCCTCAAGACAAAACAATCCTCCCGTATTCATGTGCTTCAACTCAGAGCTTCTTGTTCTCTAGAAAGATTGACTGATAGCCAACAGGACAGACAAGAGAAAACAGCCCCCCCCGAAAAAAAATCAAAGTATTTTCAGAGATTGCTCCAAGAAGAAGCAATATTATTTGCCTGCAGTTTAAAGAAAAGGAAAGGAAAATACAGTTATCCAAAGGAGAAAAGAGGCAAGTCAAAATGCTTTGATATAGCATTGCAACGGCTGTATCAACTTCATGCAAAATTCTGCTGATTTAATTCCATAGTAGTGTCACTTATAAATAACTCCAGAGGCTTTACAAAACACAGGTCAGAACACTGTGCCTGTCTCATAGTTTTGGAGAAGACTGATAACTCAATTAGAAGTGCATTCTGATATCTGCCAATGGGATCTCTGCCTTCCCCCTTTTCCCAAAGGGAAACCATTCAAACCATTCCCCAAAATGCATTCACTTGCAATTTTCCCTAAATCCTCAAGACTCTATGCCGTTATCACAAAAGAGGTATCTGTAACACAGTGACTTCTAAGATACAGATTTCCAACAGAATATTATTAACAGTTTGGAGATGGGTCAAGCCATACTAAGCCCTCCAGTACGTCATGAAATACTGTTTCTAGGAAACTAAACCTTAAACAGCAGGTTGTAGATTTAGATACTTTTTGCTACACAAGGTGACAATCAAGTTAAAAATAAAGAAGCATCTTGAAAGTAATTATATTACCGACATTACTGGAAGAAGGCAAAGAAAGTGCAAGGAAATCTGCCAGAAATGACCATTCCAACAATCAACAAATGCTTGTTGATAATAATAATAAAAGAACAAGAGAGGAACTGAGACAATAGTTAAGTTATACTGAGTTTTATCTATTTCCTAAATGTGTATGCATTTACTTTTAGCTTTCCAGGGTTAACAAATAATGAAGTACACAATAAACTTCTCCCTTTTCCTTTTCAGACCCACAACTGGGCAAAAACCTGTCTTCCAAACCAAGCCTCAGGAAATTATAGCTTCAGTAGCTAAACTATAGCAAAGTTTCATACAACTATAACACAAGACGTGATAGAGTGCAAAGTTCCTAAAACCTTTCTAAGAGGAAGCATTGCCAGCCATCTTACAAAACTCCTTTTCACTATGTGGAAGTCACTGCTATGCAAGTTCAAAGTTAAAGAGAGGTTGCGGAAAGTGAGATTTGAAATTGTTACCATCTTTGAATGCCATCAAAAAATAAACAGTACACAATTTCTGTGTCACATTAAGTAAAACTCAGAAATGAGATGTGTAGCAAATACATATGCATACCAAAACCCAAAAAACTACACGCAACAAAACAAACAAATAAACAAAAACCTGTCCGTAAAAAGGAAGAGAAAAAGCTACATCAGCTTGATCTTTGTGCCCGAATGCTGTTTGTAAAAATAACCCCGACTCATCCCTCTCTATGAAGATGTTCTTATCTAAGGGTTAATGCTACAGGTACATTAAAAAAACTGCATTTTGTTTTAACTCTTCCTCTCAATGGTGAAAAAAGAACAGGGCAGCAACTTTAACAAACTCTCTCTTTCTGGAGCGTAAATTTATAATGCCAGCAGCCCTGACAGTAGAAGCAAAAATTATTTCTGATGATTCTCATAAAAGTGACGGTCAGGAATCTACTGCAAATACACCAGCACACAGTACAATGATCAGAAGAGAACTTAGCACTAGATGGCAATATACCTTTGCGAAATGATTCTCTGAGCTGTCTACAGATACATGCAAACATTTTCCCAACTTCTGTACTACTTCTTTATTCCTATGTGTGTTTAGGCACACAGTTTTTATTTGATTTGCACTAAAACAAAATTTTATTTCTTATTACGTTTTTTTTTTCCATCTCATGCCTTCAATTAAGGTAAAACACTACCGTGATCTAGAGCTAACAAAACAGAGAAGATTCACAGCTTAACTGAAAGGATGTAATGAATTATTGACTACTAAAGTCACATTATTGACTACTAAAGTGTAAAGTGAAGAAGCACGTGATAAAGCTTGACCAATTCTATCATGCCTGGTGAAATGAAAATCACAACAAAGCTTGTTTTTTTGTGGGCTGCCACCTCGCATCTATGGAATCAGAATACGAACTTGATCACTTACCTGTTAAAATCAAGATTCCTTTGGATAGGCTCTTGTTCCTTTATCTGAAACATTAATGTTGCTTCTTCATTTTGTGCTCATACTTGAGAATGTAGCCTCTACGGATGACCAAGTCAGGTATGCAGGTAGAACGGCCTGCATAACTGCAGTTTTACAAAAGCACTTTGGCTGGCTTACCTGCATTCAGTGCAGCACATTCCCTAGGTCCTTGGAAAGCCCAACTTGTTATCAGTCAAACTTTTAAACCCACACTTTATAAAATTAAACTCACCCATACCAACTAAACTACTAATTGATGGGTAGCTTGGTTTTTCAGCAGTGGAGGAAGTTCACAAAGGCCTTGGCCAACTCTCCACATGACCTCAAGTCACTGCCCCTTCTTTTTCTACAAAAATGCGTCCTTGGAGCTGTTACCACTCACCCACCCAACTCCTTGCCAGCAACTCAGTAAGTAGCAGATCCCAAAACAAAATAACTGATTACCTGCCACTACTGTCTGTTCATTGCTTCAGCTATTGCCCTATAGGAAGCTTGTTCCATATTTTTGTTGAATGCACTATCACAGTTCATTTGTGCTTTCTATGGATGTCTGTGTGAAGACAAACATGGACAACATTGTATTATAGTAGGCAAGAAGATGGAATTTCTTTTTCATTTACTTTATAGATAGATATCTGACAGAAGCAGCTCAATATCACTTCCAAATTAAAGATTTCTCTCTCCAGAATGTCTCAGTTTCTATCACTCTAAAATTCAATATTTATTCTAGTTTGATCTAATACGAGACTAACTGTGACCTTAAGTAAAAATATACATTTTTTTCTAACAACCTTATTGACAATTGCATGAAAGTTTCACTGACAAAAGTCACACTGGAAATGCCAAGGAGAACTTCAAAGTGGTATCACCATGCAGCCTACCTAGTATTAATGGCCACAGTTCAGTGACGTAAAAACACGGTCTTCCATTGCCACAGTTTTGATAGATTTATTCAGAAAATGTTTGTGTCAATATTTAAATCAACCACTATTCTTTCAAGAAAACACTTGACCAAAACAGATTTGAAATTGTCATTAAAGTATGCTGATATCTTAGCATAGAATGTTTCACTGGTTAAGGTGAACAAAAGCAAAAAATGACAAGATTTAATAAGAATCCATAGAGACCAAAGAACAATAATAGCATGGAAACAGAATAAGGGGGAAAGATGAGATATTAGCTTTGGAGCCAGCAACTAATTCACTAATTCTTCACTCCTAATTCAGGATTTAAGTATCAAAATTGAAACTACTGTCAGAAGTAGATCACGCTCATCACCAGCAAGGCGCAATGCTTAAAAAAATGCTGGCTTGCATTTTACCTCAGCTTAGGTTTTTATAAAGTTATTTTTGTTTTAGTCCAATGAAAATCTAAAAAAGCACATTACTGAAAGAACATATCTTCCCTTCCCTGTATTTGCATTTCAAATCTTGCAGCACTGTGCTAGGGCATGAACAAAAGTCATTCCAGCTGAGCAGAACAATCGCTTTAATCACAGTTATTGTATTCTACCTCAAAGTTAAATATAATTATTAAAAATTAAAGAAAGCAGGAACCCAGCCCCCCCAGGTATTCCAAGGTATACAAAGACAATAGCTTGATGCTTGATTACACACAGTGAGATTATTGTTTGGACTCATGTCAGCACCTGGATGGAAACACTTCTGGCTTTAATACAAGATAGACAGGTGTAATGATGGCTGTCTGAAAGAAAGTGTTCTTCTCTTCCTCCAGTGTGAGAAACATTTTACTGTCCCACTGTCAACACAGCATGAAGCCTGTCAGTCCCATACAACACACATTAATAAGTCTAGATAATGTTAGTGGTGTAAAGACCTTTTTCTCCTAGAAATAATAACCTGAGGCCAAAATAAGCACCACTGTGTAGCAGTGGACCAATATTAGCTTAATTCTGATGTGACAGTCATCATCTGCTAAGGCACAACTACCAAGCTGCATCCGAATCTAATCTGCAACTCCTCCAAAACAGCTTTGCTCCACTTGAGTCGTGTATTTTCTAATGACAAAGGCAAATCACACAAAACTGGATATGAATGAATACATGTGGAATAAGTTCATTAGCTTCGGTGTAGCTACTCCACATTTCTAACAGTGTAATTGTGAAGAAGCTGGTTATTGTGCAAAAAAGTACTTTATCACAGATCGACGTCAGGAGTGTAGCTTTGGGTCCAACCAGAGAAGGCTGACTGCCTTAAGAATGACCACAGCCTCACTGCTTACAAGTCTCAACACCAATTTCTGTCTCTTGTTTTCTGTTGCTACTGAAGGAAAGTGATGGCTCCTGCCAACAGCAGCAAGAACATCATTGAGAGCCCTCTGGAGCTGCTGTTAACACTGCAGATTTCTTTATTTGTAGTCTGCAGATGTTCCATTTTGCTCATACTGTTGACAAGATTCAACCCACCTCCTCAGGGAAGGTGAACGTGTCTCTTACCCAGCTGTAGAATGGGTTGAGACAATATTGCATGCCAGCACTGAAATCATTAACAGAAAGTATATATCTGATTGGGGCAGAATTCTTTTTGAGGTGAGGTGTAATGTGTCCTGGTGACACAGGCATGGTGACATGACTTACACTTGTTCTCCTAACACACAGGATGAAAGAAGTCAATGTTAAGCATTAGCCAAACAGAGGCAGTTGATACCTATCTATTTAGATACGAAGAAAATGATTCGGAGTTGGAACCCTTTTGTTCCTGCTATTATTGCAGCTGCATGAATGATAACCTCACTGTTCTTTATTGTTTACTCTCAGTGTGCAAGCAAGAGACAAACAGGAGTGCTGCAAGCCAGAGGAAACATCCTTACACTGAACTCTGCTGAGGGACAGATACTACCCTGACCTGAGTGGGGCTGGCGAGAGAAGACAGAAAAGACATGGAGGTGGCAACAGAAGTCAACACTATAAAAGCTACAGAGTCATGACTTCAACACCAGATGCTGGAGCAAGTATCCTACTAGGGTAGCCTGCAGGGAGGAGGAAGGAGTGGAGGCAGGATGGGAAGACTGGAGTCTTTCTATGCATGCCTCCTTCTACCCCCACTAATTTCATGCTCAAGCCTTCCCCTAGCATGCTTAAGGGCATATCTTCAACTAATTCTGATCCTCCTCACTGCTAATGAAGAAGTTGCATGTCAAGGTGCAAGTCCATTCCTCTACTATGTTTAAAAACCAAACAGATTCAACCTTGCATTTAATAAAAGACGATGGAGGGGGGCAAGCATCACATCTACCTGAATACTCTTTACATTGCAGCTTGGGGTAGGAGGCAAATCTTACCATTTGGATGAAAGCTTTTAAAAACAATGGCACTCAAACTGTGAATCTACTTAGGAACATTGAACGAACATTAATGAAATCTTGTACTACCTAAACAATGTTGAAGTTTTGGCAGCATAAGTTAACACACTGACTTTTTAGATATCATAGTATATCACAAAACAGAAACTTGTACTTTAATAATATTATGTTCAACATGATCTGATAAACACTTTGCCAAGTTCATAGGTAAGACAAAGGTATAGAATCTACAGCTGACGTATTTCCCTTTGCACTTTCAGGATAGTCAGGGAGATTTATTTATTACCTTTATAATTATCTCCTCCTCTTCCACCTTCCCCTGATGCTTTAACTCTGGCTGCAAGCATTCTAAAGAATCTGTTATCTTGACTTTGAAAGCAGCTGTGGCTTTTACACCTCTCACCAGCTTCAACAGGGGACTTCTGCAGGTGAGAGTTAGCTGCCAAGAAAGGTCCACCTCCTGCTCTCTCTAGAGTTTCGCTCACAGGAATGACAATAAGCGGTGTAGCACAGTTTCATTCCACTTCTATGACCTTCAGCAGGAACAGGTTTGCACTGATGTGCTGTACTTTAAAACAACTTTTTATGTATGCTAATTCCCACAGAATTAGTAGCGCCAGGATTAGTACAAAGGAAGCAAATATCCACTTTTACACTAATATTTTGTCATCTCCAAGAGTAATTTCACCTTCTTGTTAGAGAAATCTCACATAAAATGAGAGACAATGAATGTCTGGAAAAGAATAAAGGTAAACCCTTTTGCTCCTATCACATACCTATTGAGCCTGCTAGACTACTGTCTGAAGAAACTGCATGGAATCCTGCAATCCTGAAAACATGCATATTTCTTCCTCCCTGATACCAATTGGTCTTATTAAAAGGCTTGCCATGCAAAGCAGGATATTTTAGGAGTGGCTTCTGATGTCACGTCACCTACAAACAGCAATGTATGTAGTCTCTTGGAAGAGATTTTTGAAGTTTGACGGCCACTGGAGACAAGAAACTGTGCAGAGTGTGGATAGCTTTAACTAGTTAACCTACATCTCCCCCAGGTCCCTCATTTAAACAAATAAAAAACCAAAATTCTCCTTCTCAACAAATGTGGGCAAATCCCAATATTCTATTTCTACAGGAGTAGATCAGCCTTCTCAGGCACAAAAGCAGAAGTGACAAATGAACCATCTTGCACCAAGCAAGTCTGACCTCTGAACATTTCATAGAGAAATCTGTTCGGCTCTGACATATGAAAGAAGAGGCACTGCTACTTTGGGAAAGAGAACTGATCCCCCTAGGCAGCCCATATCTAATGACTGAAGAAAAGCATTGTTATTTGTACTTTAAGCTAGCTTGAAATTATACAACTTTTTGGGGTAGAAATGTGATTTTTTTTAGCGATATGTTTTAAATTCCTACATACTGAGAGCTTTTGATCACTAAGAATAATCACCCTCAATTTTTACATATTAATAGGGCTTTTATTAACATGGGACCAGGGCTGAATATAAACCAGTAAGCTTGTAAGATCAATGCAATCTCTTGTAAGATTGTCTATGAGCTCCATTCTATCTTTATTTAAAATATTCAGGGGAAATGACATAAACAACACTTGAGTTATGCATGATGTAACAATGAGAGTATTTGCAGCAAGAGGTCTTTGAAAATCAAGAATTTACTGAACTGTATGAAATTTTAGGGGATAGCTTTAGAAAACAGTGGCACCCACTTTGCTACTAGAAGCATATAGATATACTACAGAGATTAAACATTCAGGTTGGGGGTTAGGAAGAATTTCTCCAAAAGAGCGGTGAGGCAGTGGCACAGGGAGGTGGTGCAGTCACCGTCCTTGGAGGTGTTCAAGAACCGTGTGGATGTAGCGCTGAGGGACGTGGTCAGTGGGCATGGTGGGGGTGGGTTGGCAGTTGGATGAGGTGATCCTAGTGGTCTTTTCCAGCCTTAATGATTCTATGATTCTATAATTCTAGACACATCTTTATTTTTTGCAGTCAGTTTAGGCTTATCCTTGCTCCCATAAAACAAAACATTCTGCTTTTTATTCCTGCTAAAGACCACAGCCAAATGTAAGGGAAACCCCAGAGATCCTTCAAAAAAGAGCAGTTGTCAGCACTGCTCCCTTTCACTATTCCTCTCACAAACTGTACAAATAAGACTGTATGAGCACTGTTACAGCAAGATACGGCACATCTGCAGCATTTTCACTTTTGTGAAGACTGACCCATACTAAATCGTTGCTCAAACAATAGATGGAACATCTAGTTCTTTACATTCACCTACTTTGCGAGTGCTTTGTGCAGGAACTGGAGGGCTCAGAGATTCCTTGTCCCATCATACACAGAAATTGAGTGCAAGTGCAAAATACAATTTTCATTTTATGAATCTGCAGAACAACATTGACTCAAGAAGGGAGAAAAGGGAGGAGGAAGGGAGATCACAGTTTCAGACTCCATCAAGCACGACCAACTCCTCCCCTCTCAGCCACATATCTACTGTATCGCCACGTCCAGCCAGGGGCCTTCCTTGGTGTGCAAAACAGCTGAAAGCTACTTACCCTCAGGATGAGATCAAGGCAGCTGGTGTGCGGAATCTGGAGTCTGTGTTTCACGTTCTGCCTCTTCTGCATCTTTCTTCACCAAACCACAGCAAAAAGAAAACTGAAGTTTGTGTCCGTAGTAAGTATATAGTTCATGGACAAATGGATTTAAAAACCTGGCACTCTTTTTGTGGTCTGGAGCACGTGGGGGGTGTGGGATATTTGTGAATATGTGAATACTGAAGTGTTTACTGCATACTCAGAATTCACTATTGCACTGCACAAAGAACAATCCCCAGCTGTAAATAAGAGTTTATAATGTTATCTCCTTCGTGCAGTCCTGGATGAAAGTAACTTTCTGGAACGACAGCATGCTTTTTTTTCCATTTAATAATATGAGAGGAGTTGCATAGCAGTATTTTTAAAACATAAAATGGCAGTTCATAACTAAATTTCAATGACTTTCAAAAATACTCTTTGCCATGGAAGAATTTTTACTCTTCCTCTGGTTTCACTGCATTAATAAGCAAATCAGACTTCACTGTGTGAAACCCAGACAAGCATACAACGGTACTGAATACACAACATAGAACCATTGCTGTAAAATGAATGCTATTTGCAATGACTGTGATGTACTGCTGTTTGTAGGAGGCCTGACTGTGGTCTGCTCTGAGTATTGCCCAGGCAATATAAATTATCAGTAATTTTTTTTTTCCTATAGTTTTCTATTATTTTCCCCCTACTTGGACAAATACATAAAAAAACCTGGTGGTAAAATGTTAGGGGGATACAACGTATATGTACAAGAATTATGTTGGACAAGGAGAGAATTCATCAAAGAATGAAAAATCTTGATGTACCTTTATAGACGTATCTTTTGTATGAAGAGAAATTCCAGAACACCTTCAGTGTTTCCAAAGTAACAGTTTAGCCTGTACTTAGATGATAGATGATACTTTCTTCACCTCTTTTGGTGGAAAAGGCAGCACATGGCTTTTTAGGGCTATTTTATGCCAAAATAGAGTGCTTAGCAGCACTCAGCCACAGAAACTGTATCTCCAGCAGTTGTCTGTTTTTCTTCCATCTGAGCTCTCAGTCCTACCAAAATATTAATGTTCCAATATTCCTATAAAATTATTTACATGCTTCTGTTTGTTTTCTCTCTGTCAGTACTGTAGTCTGTACCTCCTAAAATACATTAAAACCTCTCTAAAATACATTAAAAAATTAGAAATTTTTATAACTTGCAAACTAAAAAAGAAGAGTTACACCTGTCTAAATAAATCAAGCAGGTACCGTAGACCTAGACAGTACCTACTGTAATACTATCTAGACCACAGATAAGTATAGTGAATACATTTAGTATCTGTTAGATATGGTATACACTGTCATGGCATATTTCTTGGGTCTGCACTATTACACCCACCATAAAGAGACCTGTAACGTGATGGGAATTCCATCTGTTTTATCAGGTGTTTCACCACGGTGATCATATCCCACAGGAGTTTTTTCCAACTGACAAGCACAAAGAAATTGCAAGGCAGCATGGATACGGACAGCTCACCAAGGTGTGTTTGTTTATATACAGGAATATATTTGGTTTTTAGCACTTTGTTTTAACTTGGAGACGGTCCCTGTCAAGTTGCCATATGCAGATCTCTTGTAAATAGAACAGACATAGAACTTAACAGGAAGCTACAGCTGTCAATAGTCACTGATTTCAAAGACATGGAGTTGGCTGTTCTGGTCCAACACCAGGGCACGCTGAATTGTCTGATTGCAGACTGGGGTCTGCTGAGAGGAGCCAGGCACTGGCAATTCACCTGAGATCAAACACGTAGCTTTAACCCAAGGTGGTGGAAGTGCTCACAAGTACCTTCAATTTCTGTTCAATGTCTCTCATGCTATGCCAGGGGAAGTTGATTTAAAACTCAGCTGATTTAGGTGTTAGTGGGATATAAGTGGAATTGAACTAGCATACCACTATCAGCTGATGGTCTTAACTGGCAGCAAATCAAGCAACTGCAGATCCCAGCTGCAGAAACTGTTTCTCCATTAATTGTTACTTGTATTAGATGCCTCTTCTTGTAAATGGCACAAAGGGTGAGCTCCTGTTAAATTAGGCTTCAAAGGAGTACAAGGACATTAAGGGGGTGTTAAACCTGTCTGCTCTGCTCCCATCAGCATTTCCCATTGTATCCATGCTTTCATTCCTTTTTCCCCATTTGCATGGAAAAATGCCTGAGTTTGTAGCAGCAAAGCTCATTATAAGGGAGAAAGCAACAATGAATGTCTCAAAGGCAGTTAGGACCAGCTTCTTGTACCTTAGCTCAGCTGTGACTCAAGCACTTCACATGTACGTGATGCAAGTTCAGCACAACATGCCAGCATGCTTCAGGCTATGTAAGCTCTGGGAGGCTTTAAGACCCAGGTGTCAGGGTTTAACAATACATGTTAGACAAGCTGAGGCAGAAGCATAGGATGAGCACATACCCTAGGAAATTTTGGATGCACAATTCCAGCAACTGAAAGAGGCAATCACATATGCAAGCCATGGGCTATGCCTGGTATTCTGGATATAGCCCTCAGTAACCTGGTTTGACCTCTGACTGCTTTGAGCAGGAGGTTAGACTAGGGGCCTCCTGAAGTCCCTTTCAACCTGAATTACCCTATGACTCAGAAGAGGACTTTGAGAAGTGGTGAATAATCACCATACTTGAGATCCCAGTGCAAAGTAATGATTACATGACCAAAGTTGAATGTATTTCAATTTAGGCCAGGAAACACCAGGTACAAGTAAGAAGATCACAACCATGAGACCATTACAGGGACACTGCACGTGATTTTCATGTCATGACTCTACAAAATGATGATAGTAAGTTGGAAAATGTTCACTAAAGAGCTACAAAAATGCTTAGGCTAGAAAACTCGTGAGAGTAGAGATGTGTCATCTATCTCATTTAACTCAGAGATTAAGTGATTGACTCCATTTTATTGGTTATTATCTTACTGAGAATAAGATTTGTGATGGCAAAGAACATATCCTTCAAAAAAGTTACAAGATCCAGTAGTTGAAAGCTGGGGACATATTCAAGTCAGAGCCAAGAATCAAGAGTTTTAGACTGTAGTTAACAATTAACATTGTACCAAAATACTCAGGGGTATGGAGGACTTTTACTCAGTCTTCTATTCAAAATTTTCAGTCTTTCTGAAGGAGGAGATCTTGCACAAGCAAAAACGTAGCTTCTACGTAGACTCTCTGGTGAGATTCTGTGGGATTCATTCCCTGGACATCTCTTCATAGTCAGGTTATTGCTGTGTCTGCACTCTATTGCTGTGAGCCAGTAACAGAGCAGAAACAGACAGCTTTGTTGGGACATGTCTGTACCTACTTTAAGTAACCCTTCCCCTCAGCTAGTCTTGTTGGTTTGGGTAAACAACCACATGAGTTTCTGAAAAGCAAAATGCAAAACTGCATCTGTCAGGAAGACATATCAAATATTATTCTTATGGCCCATTCTTGTCTGTTACTGGTGAATATAGAGATAATGTTTACGGTAAAGCCTATTGTGAAGATGGCATTCAGGGAATTAATATGTAGCTTTTAATTTGACAACTCTTATCACACAGAAATAAGAAGAGCCTTTTAAGCAATCAAATCCAGGCCTTTGCCATGGCAAAAAGCCACATCATACAGTCTGGGTTCATATGTTTAGCAAGCTCTGTCTTTGAATGGGTCAGGTATTTTTGCTTCCATTGCTATCACTGAAAGTTTGTTCTTGAACTTTAGCCCAGATGGTCCTTGTAATTTCCAGTTCACTCCTGGCTAGTTTATACACATGTATTTTAATATAAATACTGCATTTTCCTTTATAATCTCTTTTAAATAATGTAAATTCCCGTACCTTTGTAATCAAGTGTTCTACACCCTTACTTTCTTTAGAATTCACTTAGCAAGAATTCAGGCATTCTAGAGTGATAAATGCAATCCTTTGCCTACAATAGGTGCTCTAGTACCACTACAGATATGGTACTTCTTTATTGAGTCCCTTTGCAGAATGCTGCATCTACCTAAACTATAGCCAGATGCGCAGGGGACTCTGATTTTTTTGTCCATTAAGATTTGAATTTCAGCTTAACTTATCAAGATATCAATTTCAGAGACAAAGAGTAATGATCTTCATTTGCATGCAGTCTAGATTGAGTGCAGACATCTTTTCTCTACTTTTTTTTCCCCATGGCTAAAGAAAATGAGTATTAATGAGACTATGTTCACATAGTGAATGTTGAAACGTTGCAAATAAGAAAATAATAAAGCTGAAGTTCCAATACTGTCAACACAGCAACTTTACTCCATTTTTCTTCTTTCTTTCCATCTTCCCTTTAGAAACGAAACATTTTATGAAAGTTTGTATAATTTTTGGTTCATAGGAATAGATGCATAGAACACTTCTTGAGGAGCTCACACTATTCTGTTACTTCTACAGTTTGGCATACAGCAACAGTATGAGCTTGGACAGTATATGCGGAGAAGATACTCCTATTTTCTGAGTGTTGTTTATAAACGGACCGAGGCAAGTACTGTATCTGGAAGGGAGAATGTTTTTTGAAGATGTTGACAGGACTTCCTGGATCTATGAGAATCTGAACTTGGTACATTTAGAGGTAACCTACTGAACTGAGTGTGATTTCAAAGTATCCCTGAAGCTGTGGCTCAACTTTGAGTGAGCCTGATGGTAAGCTGAAAACCCTGCACAAAGTTTTTAAGGCTGTATATGAGGCTTGGATGCCTCACTGTTGTATGACAGAGTATCTGTGTTGGAGATCTCACATTTCCATTCATAGTGCAGACATGGCTTAGTTTTCATTTCCAGTTGCTCAGTGCATCCATGATGTCCTAATTCAGTTGGTCAAATGGAGGTAGTCTTGTTTTCTCACTATGATTCCTAAGGGAGCAGCTGCCAAGTTGCAACTCTCTTGTCCACCGAAGTTTTATTCCAAGGCCCTATTTCAACTTCTTTCTTTCTCACTTCTCCTTTCTTTCTTTACCCCATCCTGTTTTAATGCCAGCTTACTCAGCACAGTACTAGTTCCCTTCTTTTCTACCAAGAGAAGAAACTTAACAGGAGAGATTACCTTAAATAAATAAGTAAAATCCCTTTCTTCCTTCAGATTTATGTTCAGAGCACCGACTGTGAACAAACGCTTATGAGTGCTCAGGCAACTCTTGCTGGGCTGTATCCACCAACAGAGGGCCACATTTGGAACCCCAGAATCCTTTGGCAGCCAATTCCAGTTCACACAGTGCCACTGTCACATGATAATGTGAGTATAAACTACAAGCAGTTGTTCTCCCTTAATCGTTAGTAAAATATCTAGCATGTGAGATGAAGGAGCCAGAAAAAGGGCACAGCAACAACAATGAAAGCTATATTAATTACAAGCATCAGGAAGAAAGGAATAATATGCTGAGTAGAAATATTGTCTGGAGATTCCACAGGAATGGTCTTAGATGGACTGAGTAGAGATAGAGTTCCCGATTTCTGGAAAATCTGTGTTAAAAAGCTAAGAAAGCTAAGGAGCGTACAGTGTGAGTCTCATTATAGAAGAGGAGGATTACATATGGTGTGAGATAGATACAAATCTAATTAACACAATCTGTGACAGAGAATTAGGTTGAACAGGGACATGGAGCTTTGGTTCTCACCTCAGAGTGATGAGAGCATGAATATGGAGGATAGGGAGACATATGTCTTCCTGTGCATGCACACAGATTGGTATAGAGTCAGGAGATGCTCTGACACCACCGCAGATGGTAGTACCCCAGCAAACAGTCAATGACACCTGGTCAGCATCAACACCACTGTCACACTCAGCGAGCAGGTACTGCATCTCATTCATGCCTAAGGGATCAAATAAACAAATCAAACAAATCATAGTCATAAATACAAGTTTCCCACTTTTTTTTACTACTTGTCCTTTAACTATATTAATTTTTGCTGCTTATACATGTAAGATTGAGACCACCTGTATCCTTCTACCCAAAACAAGCGTCCATCCTTTATTTACTGGTAAAGTTATGCCTGTTCATGAACTATGATTATAATTCAGAAATCCTTTCTTACCTTCTGGAAGAGATGGACCGTGTTTCTAAGAAGATTGAGGCTGATTGAGAAAGCTGTGAAGCTTTCTCAGTCAATTATCCCTTCAGGACTCTCAAGTTCTTTTTAAAAGCTCTTTTAACTATAGGACTATATAAATAGAGATTCCTTTCTGACAAAAGGACAAAGAGCATATTAGAAAAAAAAAAAAACAAACACTAAGAACATCTCAGTGTCAAAGGAAAGATGAGTTATAGAAACTTAGCAAGTTTCTTTGATTTAGCTGAAGTAAATGGAACCATGTTAAGTCTACTTAATACAGCTGAGTATGCACAAAGACTCTTATTGCAGTCCACCTGCTGCGTGGTAATTCGTTGTAGAAAGGTGATGGTGTGTTTAAAGACAGACCGAACACAGTGAGTGAAATCATCCCTGGGGAAGCCAAGCACAAAGCATTACATGAGGGCTTGTGTTAGTCTTCTGTCAAGTGACAAATTCGGTCTTGTGTAAATGACTCCTTTAACTTTGATCTGCTGCACCTATTACTCCTCTAAACATGTAAAGATTATTTTATAAGTAGTCATCAATATGACTCTTATGGTCCTGAAGATGAATATCGAAGAAAACAACACTCCCAAATAATTTTGCAGCTTGTTTTAATTAGTGCAGTCAGTCAGGACAACAATCCTGCAAGGCTGTGTTGAATTGCAGAACAAAAAGATTCTTGCCTAACTAATGTTTTGCAATTTCATTTTCAGTTGCTATACGTACCTTTCCCACACTGCCCAAAATACAATGACCTTCTGAGAGAAACCTTTGCAACGAGAGATTTCCAAAAGCAGCTCAAGCAGTACAGGGTAAAGTATTTTCATTTCTGTAAATCTTCTAATTAAAATGTACTACTTTCAGCAACATTATCTAACAGGAAGGTTTAAAAAATGGCAATCAGTATGCTCCTTCCAGATATCTAACTTTCAAAGTGGGGGTATACGACATGCCCAAACTATAATCACAACATTACGAGCCAGCTAGACTGAACCATCCCCACCAACTGAAAATTGCAAGTCACGGAAAAGATAAATTACTGACTACCTTCAAAAAGAAGACATGAAGACCTTCTGGTAGAGCACAGAAAACAAAAACTCAGACCAGATCCCAGATCAGTGCCTCACTTCAATAATTATCTCTATTCAGTTTCATGTTAGCAACTCCTCTGATGTTTCTGACTATAGAACTCCTTGCAAGTTCAGATACCACTTCCACTACAAAATTCTCACTGCTCAATTACACAAATTTTTTATAATATCCCCAGTGTTTTCCTCAATACCTTTTCAGGCCTCACACATAACATCTTCATTTTGATACTCGCTTATATTACATTCCTGCATCTGTAATATATCCCTTACTTTCTTTCACCAACATCAAATAACTTGCCATGAGTATGTAATTGTTTGCCTATTCTACTGCAAATTTCTTCTTTGTGGGTTTCATCAAAATGGCATTATCATACTCACCTGCTTTCCTATAATCTTTAACCACTTTAACAGCCATCTACCTCTGGCTCTGCATCTGGGTATTGCATTCATGTGAATCATAATTCCCAGTTTTAGCAAATTTACAGTAGACCTCCCTGCAACTCATTACCAATATCAGAAGAATTCTGCTTACCACACTTCTACTGAACATTTCTTGGATTCTGCCAGACTTCTTCATATATCTAGATCCATCCTACCCACTTCTGAACATTCCCACCAAGCATAAAATATTCCTGTGCTTAGATTACCATCCTTTTTTCAGATTAATAGGCTCTATTCTCTTCTCAGCCTAAAAGAAAACTTTGATTTTTTTCTTCTCCAATAAAAATTAGTGATATACAGCAGGTATAAATAGCATCTTTAAGTTTTCTTGGTTTATGCATCCTCTTTCATAGGCCAATATCATATTCTCTCCAATATTACTGTGATCCTATGTCACTCAGACCAGGAGGTGGCTTTAGGACTAAAACATTCCAAGGTAGGAATGAAGAAGCCATGTGTTTGACAACTCGAGAAACAACATGAAACATGTAGGAGAGAGCAAAAGTGGCTAGAAGAAGGATCAGAAATGAAAACCTGTACATGGGATGTAGAAGCGGGATGGAGGCCATAGCTAGAAAGTAGGATGAAAGCCAGGTTTCAAATGCTCTTTATAAATTTTTGTACAAGCATTAGTTTGGTGTCTGCCAGGTGATTGTGAAAACATGTAGAGCGTGCAGGATGGAAAAGGATCCACCTGAACAGGTAGTAACTCTCTGCTTGTGAGTACCACTAGACAACAGTACAGTGCTTAGGCACCAAGTATAAAGACTATCTTGTTTCTAAAATTTACTGTGTACTATGGAAGTGTGTGATAATGATGCAGAAAGGCCCTGTGTGCAACGTACAAGTTTCCTTTTTTGTATTCCAGTCTTTTCTCAAGTTTTTAGCCTCTCACACTGGATACCCACTGAAGAAATTGAACAGTGAAAGAATTTTGAGGATCTCTGACACTTTACAATATGAGGTAAATAACATAAAGAAAATCCCCAAGGTCCAGTATAAACACACTGTATCAAAACCAGTCTTAGGTTTTATTTCTATGGTTCGAAAAACCTTAGAAGAAGGTAAATCTGTGCTTCCAGTTCTTTTGAACCACAGACTGTTTTCCTCAGAACACTCACCCAACATCAAATTCACACCTGAATATCCTGTAACACTATGACTGTGTGAGGATGCTGCGGGTCATCCACCACTGTAATGAACACAAGCCAGTGTCCCATCAAATGCAACGTCTTGTCAGTGACTGCACATGCACAGTTAGACAAAAGCATACCTTTGGGTAAAATCATTATATTACTCCTCCGAAGCCCATCACAGAGACATACAAGAGTAAAACATGTTTTTGGCAAAGACAACATAAACATCCCTCCATAGAAAATTTATGCAATTTGTAAGATAAGGCCTGATTTGCATATAGGCAGTAGTGATTACAGTATTTTCAGGAATTAAGCAGCCACTGAAATGACACAAAAGACTATTTGTGTAAACCTGGGGAGCCTGTTCCAAGCAAAGGGACCACACACATAACAGAGAAGCACAGATTTTACAACAAAAGGCGTGTTCTAGTGCTCAGCTGTCACAGGTGTATGGGTCTCACAGAATGGTATCTCTGACTGGGATGTGAAAAAACCTTCAATGCTCTTAATTTAGCAAGAAGCCTCACTTCGTACCACTTCCAAGTCTTGATTTATCTCAGCTGAAACAAGTGAAAACTGCAGGTAGTCTTGTGTTAAAAATATCTTTGATATTGTTGCAGGCATAGCTTGCTATGAGCTGCTTTACAGCATAATTTAAAATTCAAATAGTAATAATAAATCGGTCATCAACACTAGGATAGCTCCTGGGAAACTGAAGCAGTTTCAAGGTGCGTTCCACAGCCAACACGTACTACTTGAGTGTGATGCTAATGAGTTTACCTTCTGTACTACAGTTTCTGAAGGTCCAACTTTGATCGGTGAAGTTGACTGCAGTGCTAGCCAGGGCCTAAGTTAAATGGATGCAATTTTTTTTTCTCAAGGCACAGATCACATTTGTTAAAAGAAAAAGTGACCTGAGCCAATTTAATCTAACATGTTGCATTGTTTCACTTATCTAAATGAATCCTGTCTTTAAGTAGTTGGCTCCACCTGGTGAGCTCAGCCCACTGACTCACATTCATAAGAAATAAAGGAAAGATACCAACTTTAAACAGGAATTCAGAGCAGTGGAAACCAGAATTGTTGGCATATATTTCCTCCTGACAACTACCACCATTAATTTATCTTGGGCTGGTTCCCAAAACAAAAATGAATCCATTATATTCCAGCTAGAGGACTGCATCAGCATCCAACATAGTTGGAATAAGTAGGTATTCTAAACTGTATAGGCATACATCATTCTCTACTACATCCAAATTACAGCTCTATATGTTCTTACTTAATTGCTGGATCTTGGTCCAAAGGTGCCAAGCCTTAAATCTTGATATCCCTATAGCATTTGTTTCAGTAAACGTTTCAGGATATATTCCAGTAGATGGTTGAAGAAGAGTCACAAGGTAAAATTTTTTGCAACCGACAACTGCATTAGCAATTGGCATAAATATTGTAATAATTTTCAGTATTATATTTCCTCCTCTTGCTGAACACTGCCCTTCAAATTTGTTTTAAGCAGTGAGATATTAGAAATAAGCTGTCTAAATGCAAAATACAGTTATTATAAAGAAAAGCATTATTTCAGAAAGACATTCAGAACCTGTTCCAACAAGCATTTTTGTACCAAAATAAACAAAAATTAGCAGTGGGAACCAATAAGAAAATCATCATGTTTTCTTTCTTCACTGTAGGATATTAACAATTACACTTTACCTGCTTGGGCTACTCATGGTGTCAGGACCAAGCTGATAAAGCTCTCAGAATTGTTATTGCAGGCGGAATTTGGGTTCCACAAACAAATACAAAAATCACGTTTGCAGGGAGGTAAGCCAAATTCTTACCCCATTTAAAATCAATAGTACAACGGGAAAGAAGAAAAGGTGTGTAATGAACATGGCCATGAAAGATGCCATGATGTAGATACTGGCAATTGGTACTGAAAGGTTTTGACTAATGAGAAGAGAGATGGTGAGGATATGAATCACAAACATCCTAATTCAACATTATATAACAGCTATCACTCTGGTTATGTTGTATAAGAAACCCAAAGTAATATACAGATTCTTGCAGAAATGAATCAACTCTGAATTTAATGTAGGCTGGCATGCTTAACTTTCAAAATATTATCTGCAATAATCTCTAGGATGGTAACTTTGCTTCCTCAGTCTTTGTTTTCCACTACTGGGTGTACTAAAATGAGAGTATTCTAAGCTTTATTATTCTGCTCAGAAAATAGTAGCTGAAATTTTAAGATAGCTAAAACCTTTTTAATTACTTATTTGTCTACCATTCATCCACTGTCAACCTTTTGGCCTCATTTTTGCTTTACATTGCCACTGTACAGTCCGGTTCTGTGAGCTACAACGACAACTCGCATATAAGTAAGGATTAATTTGTTTGCCTTTTTGGAGCTCCACCATACAAAACAAAGCACAAAGTTAAAAACTCTGCTCTTGCTTTACTACCAATTGCTTTTAAAAAGTATGCCAGTAGACGAAGATAATAGATATGTTTCATTCTGCTAGCGTATACGCTTCTCTTTTTAGAATTTTAACTCCTGGAAGATTCCAATTTTATGCTAATGTTATTAGCATTGCTCTAGAAGCTATTGGAGATCCCAGAAACATTTTACACAGATACCCATCCACTGCTCATATAAAAGATAATATCTGGGCATTCTGCACAAATTCTCTAAACCCAATAGAATAACTCTGGTGCAGTTAAAGACAGATCATGTTAAAATATTGCCAAATGATACAAACATTAATACAAGCATCTTTTTCAGTCGTTGTCGGTGCTTCTCCATTTTCTTTCAGGTCTTCTTTTAAAAACTATCCTAAAGCATATGTCAGATGCTAGAAAGCCTTCACACCATCAGAAAATGATTATATATTCTGCGGTGAGTCCTTTCTTTTTTTTTGTTCTCTTTCTGCAGTTATTAAATACAGTGAAAGCCATGAAGCTTCATTTCCTGCATGAAATACAGAAACAAAACAATTTTATTTCGTTAATCTTAGATGCCACTGGATTGTTTTCATTCTTTAAAGAACAGAGGCTACTTTGAAACCTCCATTTTCCACCTGACGGCATAGCTTACTTTAACACAATATTGTTTTGATTGAGCAGAGAAAAAGGATAGTTTAGAAACACACCTCCTGCTTCCTGTGGCTTTTTCAGGTGTAAAAGTTAAAAAAAGAAGTTAAAGTTTGTTATTTTAGAAGGTATTATGAAAGCAGTTACGCAACAGTGACCTTATACTTTTGTTTAGAATGTGCAGACACTCTTACAGGGAAATGAAATTCTGAGACCGCTCTGAGTAACAAGCTTCTGTTCCTACACTGCAATTTGATCATGAGCTGTATGATATATGTATCACCCAAAGACCTTTTAGACTTCAAGTTCTGTTTACTTAACAAGAAAAATCACCAGTTCTTATTAAAAGAAGTTTTCACAACCCCTACTAACTTTGGTAAGACCTACAGGTGCCTAATACTTCTTAATATTGAAATATATATATACTTTATACGTGCAGCATTTCAGTTGGTACAGCCAGAAAAGAACAATGCTTATTCATCACTGCAGAGGGCAAGTATTAATGAAGTCACATAAGTAACACTAAGTGTACAGATAATGTACTGGACTTATTATTAAGTAATAGAAGATACATACTGTGATTTTCAATAGGCCTTTAATTGTGTTTGTTGTTTTTTTTTTCTATTTACAGCATGCAACCACCATTGTTGCCTTACAGATGGCACTCAATGTTTTCAATGGGAAATTGCCTCCTTACAGTGCTTGTCATTTTTTTGAACTCTACCAGGAAAAAAATGGGCAAGTATCTGCAAGCTGTACTACAAGCATATACTTTTTTTCTTAAGGAAATGTATTGCTAACCCAGACTAACTAAACTGGATACACAAGGTTCACTATGCAGGAAAAGATCATGGATTGATTTTAATTATTATAATTGGATTCAATTTAGCAGTTATTGACAGCAGCAGAACCACATCTTTGCAGCCTGAAATCTCTCTGTTGCTAAATTACAGTTGAGGGCTTTAATCTACCCTCTTTATCTATTTAACCCCTCAACTCTCTATCAGTAAGACAATCTACATGAAAATTGGTACTAACCATTTATTGTTTAAGAAGATCTCTTCAGAGTATTAACAATACATATTATTGGCAAGACAAATAAGCTTCATCCCAGAGTATAATCACTACAATATGGCAAATCTCTGTGGTTTTGCACACCTAACTCTATTTTGATCATTCTGTATTTTTAAGCAGGCAATACACCATAGAAATGTATTATCGGAATAATACTTTGAGAGATCCCCACCCTCTTACTCTCCCCGGCTGCAGTTTTCGCTGTCCACTGGAGAGATTTACTCACTTGGTCTCCCCAGTCCTTATACAACATTGGACAAGAGAATGTAGGATATAGGACATAAAATGAGGTAAGTTAAATGTTTGGGGGACAAAATTAAGGTCAGGATTTCAAATGGATGAATATTGAATAGTATATCAAACTAGTACTTACCAGTATGTCAAACACCTACAGATACACATTGGCAATACTAATGCATTCCGTAGTTGGTTGGCTGTATCTCCACATTAGGTTTTCTAACTCTCCTTTTTGAGCACTGATGATAGGGGAAACCCAACTGTTTTGCCTTCAAGTTTAACAGGAGAGTTAGTTGCACATTGTTTCAATTCTCAAATTTTACGTCAGTAGAAGTTAAATGGTGTCCAGGCTTTTTACACTGAGTCCAGCATCAGCACTCACAACTGCTTTTATTGGTGATCTTGAATGCTGAAAACGCATATGGACTAAAAATCAAAATATTTGCGTATTGTCATATCAAAATCTGACACTTGTCCATTCTGGTTCAGTATGATTCTATCTCAGTAATTGTTGGGGTCAGCTCCTAATTTTGGAGTTCATAACTCTTTCCCTGAGGATGTTTTAGACACGAGCAGCATCTGGGAAGAAGCAGTCACCTGGACACTGCCCTATAGCCTGTACAGCACAGCAAGGTCTCAGAGGGACTGTTCCGCGCTAAATCAATGTGAGCAGTGCTGAAATGTAGTACTGATTCTCAACTAATGCAGCTAGGCTGGGCCAGTTGGTGTGTAACACCAGGACACTAAACTGAGCTGAAGAGTAATGCAAAGAGTTTACAGATCACACTCTCACCTACATTACACAACTGCAATTTCACTGCCTTCAACAGTTTCGAGATTTGTAAAAAATAATCTCAAATATTGTCCTTTGCTAATGCAACTGTGAATACTTTAACTATACAGGCATCAGAACATTTGACAAACAGAAGGGTGTGACTGAGCTCAAAAAATATTAGATAGTTATTCTATGTGGAGACGCCATTTCTCAAACATGGAGTTGTTTCCAAAATATGCTTAATTGAAGGTTCATGGAGATGACTTATGACCCCAATATAGGGAAATACAGGGATTAGGAAAGCATTGCTAATACGGGTCACATCAGAGGGCAGTAGCAGTGTTTGAGAGTGGTATAAATCAGAGCCAAGTTCTTCCACATGATGATGACCACAGTGTGGAACACAGGACGTGAAGACTGCTCAATGTATTTGGGAAGGAGATAAAACATTTCTCCGCACTCATTTGTCTTCTTGGGAAATTATCAGTGTGGATCAGCTCACAATTTCAAAAGACTTTTCCTACTTCCATCCAAATGGAAGTAAATCTGTAAGCTCTTCTGTACTTAGTATGACCTACCCACTTCAAGTAGTACTGATATATTTGGCGTGTCTTCTGAGAGTAAGGTTATATGCTAAGAAGGATTCTCTCATTTTATCTTACCTTTAGGTGTTGCCTCCAGGAAATTCAGCGTGATTAGCTTTTGAAACAGTTCCTCCCACACTGTGATGTTGCTACAGTCTGCCATTTCTCATTAACTTCCATCAGTATGAACAACAGTCTCCTGATCTCTATCGCAAAAAAAACATTCATCAGTACAGCAAAGCAAAATTTCAGAAAGCAGTGACTTACCCTTCCTCAACAGTAGCTTTCTTTTATCAAGTATGAAACCCAAATGTACTGTGAAATTGAGTACTTTTTTTCTAGGTTTATTCATTGCAAAGTGATTTGGCAGGACTAATTCAAGAAGATAATTTCAATTAAAGTGTTTTGGAGGGCTATAGCCTTAACTTAGAGCAAAATTGGAAAATACTACTGAAGGAGCGTTCCCTTTTGAAGACTGGGACAAGTTAAAGAACTGGTGAGGGAGCCAGTGCTTCAAAAGGAGCCAGCAACTGGGGAGTCATTCCAGTTTCCTCATACTTTATTTTATTCAAGAAATAATTAAGTATTTTACACAAACAGATCTCAGAAGCGACAAAAATACCAATAATGGCTGTTTACTTAGTGAATGCTTGTCTTCATTTGTGTGCAGGGAGCGGGGTGAGTGTTTTGGGTTTTTTTCTTTGTCTATATGCACAAATATTACACCTGAATATAGAAGGAAGGTGAGAGTTACGGAAATAATGGACCGTGGGGCTACACCTAAAAGCAGCCTACAATCAGTCTGGCTGTCATAAGGACCTGGCAGGCAATTTGTTGACCCAACAAGGCTTTCACATACTGAGTCATTGCGTCTTTTCCCAGAAAGATAGCAGGGCTAAGTGTCAACTTTGAAAGGAAAATCATTTGTGATTTCAAATAGCTTTACAAACACCTTCCTTTTGTTCTGTTACCTTGATAATGTACTCTGCTCTGATAATATAAAGTCTGTGCTTCAGAGATGTTTGTCAGTCCATGCTGTTCTTGACATTAACAAAAAGATCCTACTGACAACACAAAAGGCTCCACAGCTTCGTGCTAGTTAAAACGTGCAGAACGTGCTGGGCAATAATTCACAAGTTTTGTTTTCTAATACTGCTACTGCGAAAACAATTTGTGGCATTACTACAAACACTGGATTGGAACCATCAGATGCAGCTAACTTTTGACAATAGTGGATACTTCTTTGCTTGAAAAACTAGGCTTATTTTTAATTTCTTATAGAGGATATATGAAGCTTTGTCAACAGCCTTGCTGCCCACAGGTCATTTCAAAGAGAAAGAGAGTAACAGATGAAAAAGAAATACAAACAATTTTGCCATTCCTTTCCTTGGACCTGGCTTTGAAAATGCAGGCTAAGCCTGTAAAATGTATATTCCCTCTTAGAATTACAGCATAAGCAGATAACTGCTACTGCATCAATTACAAAATAATAAAAAAAGTAAAAAGGTCTCTTTTCTCTCTACCAAGAATCTCAGTTTCAGAATTCTCACTGTTTAAGCTCATTCTCTGCTCAACAGGGCCCAAGCAACAGTTCCTGTGCTTTCTAAGCCTCCATACAAAGCAGTTTAGGAAGAACTGCAGTCAGATTTCATATCAAAGAGGTTCAAAAACACAAATAAAAATAAATGTGAAAAAATGCCGCCCCTTTTACATCCTTTTAGATGCAGCATCTGAGCAAGGATAAAAGCATTTTCTAACAGAATAAGACAACCAGTTGTAGCTGCTTCCCAATGCAAAGAAGATCAAGTTTTGTTTTTTTTCCATATTACCATAGTGTCCATAATAGACACTGGCAGAGAGCCTTCCCGGACCTGGCAGCTCTCACAGAAGAGTTAGTGTAAACTCTTTGAAAGATTCATCGCAAAGCCATCACACCTGACCAAAGCTGATCACCAAATTTCCTTTAACAACAACAGTAATAATAATAATAATAATAATGAAAAAGCAAAAGAAAAGCAATTAGAGAGGAACATGTCAGACTCCATACTCACAAGATCATAGTCTTGGATTCTGAGACCAAATTTCTGGGCACTCTCTCTTCTATTCTGAACTTGTTCCTATTTCTCCTTCTTTTTCTGAAGCTGTGTCAGCTTGAGTTATTTTCAATGTTTTATTTGCCAGATATTCTTAAGTGGAAGTTCAAAAGCTTTAAAGGGGGACTCATTCTTTTCCCATCAAAGGCAAGGGTAACCTCTCTGCTGGCTTCCCAGACCTAAACAAGTTCACACAGAGAGTGCAACACTCACACAGCTGAGACATTCTTCATTATTCTCTTTAGCCTACAGTTCCTAGTCCCTCCTCTTCTTCCTCATCCAAATCCACCTCTCAAAACTTCCAGAACCACATGAAGACCTTTCTTCTGTCTCACAGTTTTGTCTTGGGATGGGGGATCATGGAGCTGCGGCCTGGCTCCAGCAGTTCCCTTCAGCTATGGATGTGCATCCTAACCAAGCCAGCTACTTGCAGAACTACAGCAGAAGGTCCTCCTTTTCCATTACATCATTGGGCCATGTTTTCTTCCATGCTACATGACCTAGTAAACATGCCTTAAGCATTTCAAATTCTGTGGAGAAAAACTAAATTTCTAAAGTATTTCCAAATTTTTCTACTATCTGTACTATTCGACAGAAACCCCATCATACACATTCTTTATAATGCCTTTTTGTCCTTAAGACTATCACCGCTTAACACAGAAAGGAAGACCTTATTTCCTGCTCACTGCAAGCAAAAATTAATGTAAATGATCATGAAAACTGAAATATCAAGCCAAGATCTTTTGCTGCTGCAAGGGATGAGGTGAGGAGGACCCAAGGAGCTGCTGCTCTGCTGCCTGCGGGTGCCAGGGAAGCTCCTGCTGTGCTGGGCCAGTTGTAAACCCAGGTCCCGTATGAGGTGGAGGAGCAGAAGCAGCAGCCAAAGTGTGGCTGCTGCTCGGTGGCAGCAGGGAGGGGGCCAGAGGCTGGCACCTTTCCCTCTGAGCTGCTGCAGCAGGGTCTGGCAGGGCTGGAGCGGTGCTGGCTTGGGTGGTGGCTTTCTTAGGGTACTTGAGTGGTGGGGTACCCATGGGTGCCGCTGTCTCTGCACCTTCTTCCTTTGGTGCTCAGCAGGCTCCTGTCTGGCCCAGAAGCTGCTCCCTGCATGGGCCGGGCACCTGGTCTGCTCCTCAGGTGGCTCTCGTTCAGGTTTCCCTGCAGGGCAGGGACAGCCACCTCTCATCTCCCAAGGGTAACTCTTTGCTGGCAGTGTTCAGGCAGTTGTGGATCATCTCTCTGGATGCATGGGTGAGAGTAGAAGAGTGACTGAAAAATGCGAAGGAGAAGAGTTAGTTGCTGTCATTTTGGGGCTGAAAGACAGCAAGATACAGGGAGTAAGGGTTTTAACTGCTAAAGACAAACATAGGTATTGAAAAGGTCTGTGGGTCAGTTTATTCCTACGGCTTAGGCTGACTAAAACAAGATACACTGCAAGCATACTTAAATAAAGTTGTCATATTCTGATTTATTTACTTTTCCATTCCATGGGTTCAAACTTGCATATAACCCATATCTATTTTATCCATATTTCTATTACTCAGCAACGCTACCTCTAAAATACCCAGAATAAACAGTAGATGTACAACTTCTCTTTGGTTCTTATTTTTATATACTTTATGTTGCAATGGAGGGATCACATGAAAATGGAACTCCCTCTTCTTTCACAAACAATGCATGACAGTCAGATCATATATTAAAGACACCATGATATGACATAACACCCCAATAGTGTGAACCAGCCATATGCTCGTGTCATAAGTACTTTAAAATTGTGCTTGAAAAATATGTCACTTTTTTTACTGAAACGTACATTTTTTTCCTTCCCTTTTTTATTTCAAAACAACAACAAACGTAAATAAAATGGTTGCATCTAAATCCAAACCAGTTTAAGCGTCAGTCTGCAAATGCCATTAGAGATGGAATCTGAGCTGCTTTCCCATGTAAGCAAATTGATCCTTGGATGCAGGCAGCAGTTTAATTTCTGACTGTCTCCAGCGCTACAACTTCCACCCAATGCATGCCTGGGCTGTGCTACACTGGTTAGCCAAGGTTACCCTTCCATACATTCAAGAATGAGTTCTTTTGCAACCAGTCTGCTTCAAAGCCACTCCAGCCATGCTTCAGCAAGCCTTCCAGACAGATGTGTGCTTTTAAAATGGACAACTGTGCTCAAGCTAATTCCACTAAATGCCATAATTTAATGATTGTAATATATGCCATGGAACCAAATTAGCATATAGATTATACAAATAGTTTGAGTCCATTTACATTATGATGCTTGGACAATTTTAATGACTAACTTTAGAATATGTATATATATATATTTAAGTTTTATTTTGAAGCAACTTTTCCTAAAAAAAAAAAAGAAGAAAGTAAGGATTTAGTTGTTGCAGAGTATGACAAGTTTACAGCTGTCAAAAGCACAGTAAGAAATGGAAGTCTGCCTATATCCCAAACTGGAATTAAAATACAAGACAAGTAACTAAATTTACGAATGAAATACATACTTACAGATTACCTGCAGGACCCTGTCTTTAAAACCATTGCACATGAAAGAGGCTATTCTTTTCGTTTTGCAATATGTATATATATATATATATATATATATTTAGGATATGATGCCCATTCTTCAGAGATACTTCTGTTAATACATCCGCTAGCAAAATAAACATGCTGAAAGGAGGAATGATGCCACACAAAGTAAAGCTTTATCATATGCTTCATTTCAGGTAGAAATGTCATTTTTAAAGAATTGTTAGCAAAGACTTTCTACAAAATGCAGCCATTCTGTACTGCTAAGCATTCCTAAATGATGCCATCCAACACCACTGAGGCATTTGTTTATTTCTAAAATGAAGCTGCTGTATAGTTTCTGTAATAATAAGACTCAGGTTATGGCTGCTCACCTTCATTAGCCACAGTCACTCGTCACAGAAACACAGTGAAACAATAAACATTATTAAACTCATGAGTTATGAATTTCCTGGTAAGGGTTTACAATGGATGAAAAAACCTTCTGAAAACCAAGAAGTCCTTGGTCCAAAATGCTTAGGAACCACCTACTGAAAAATCTGTATAGATTGAAAAATTAAGGCATCCTTTCTGGAATTTTGAAGTGTCTTAAAATATTCTAAAGAAAGTGTCTTTTTTGACCAGCATTCTTAAATAATACTGTAGGTGATCATCTTACATTTATTTTCAGAAAGATAAGTAATAGATATTTTTCAAGTGTTAATGACTTTCCTACATCTCCTGCACAGGCACCATCACACCAGGAGAGACCAAAGAGGATAAAGACAAAACAGTGGAGGAAAAGAGAAGCTGGGGGTTGGACTAGATGATCTCTAGAGGTCCCTTCCGACCCCTACAGTTCTATGATTCTGTGAAGTTCAGGTGAGTGCTGAATAGTGGGTATGGGCAGAGGGAGGGAGATGGGGAAGTCTGGAAGCTGAGGTCCTCATCCCTTCCATCAGGGGAAATGGACACTTAAGGCCATTCGCACAGTTCAGAGAAGAGAGCACTTGAGGCTTAGTGTAGTTTAGGGCCCTAGGGACAGAATTTCTGGTAAATGCTAAAATAGCTGTTGTAGAGAAAATATGACTGCAGAGAGCTCAACAGAAGACACCAGGACAGATTTGAGTAAGACAGGAATGGTATGACTCAGACAATACGTGGATGATCTTAACTTTTAACTTTTATGGAACTCTTTCTATAGGTCTCTACAAACTGAAATTTGTTTGCTTCAAATATATTTACGTCTAGAAATAATGTCATTTTTCGTCTTATTTTGTAGAGAGGAATTCAGAAGAGACAAGTTGAGCAATCTGCTCAAAGCCACTGAGTGTCAAGAACAGTGTTGTTAAATTAGTAACAATAAAAATGCGAGCTCCAGGGCCTGTTCATGAGAAATTTCTTTGGGAATTGAGGCCAAGAAAGAATTTGGCATAATGAGTTATAAAAGCAGAAGTATACATACACTCCAATGGAAAAGAAAAACAACACACTCAAAGAGCAAATATACTGCCCAGGAAGCGGCTTGAAGGACGACCTTGCTGTAAGGCTCACTTAACTATTTTATGTGATAGATTAAGTCTTTTTTAAAATAATCATTCTGATTTTGTGGTGACAGCGTAGATGAGGAAAGAAAAAAGGAAGGGAGGGAAGCTGAAAAGAGGATTAACTGGACAGGAAAGAGAAAACAGAAATGGTATTGCCTGGCTCTTGGTTCTGAGTTCATCCTTGTCGCTCTGCTATCATCTGGAAAAATTCAAAGCCCTAAGAAGTAGAAATAGAACAGGTAGGTTGGAACATTACAAATGCCTAGCAACTCCTTGTATTTCAGACTCATCCTTTAAGTCCAAAAGAGAAAAACGTCACAGACAAAAAGGAAATGAATTATGACTTGATTAAATGGAATGTAAACAGTAATTTGAAAACAAAGCGTGATGGGGTTTGTTGCGTAGTCGCACAACATTCCTCCTGGATTTGAAATTCACCAGCCACAGTTCCACCCCTTTTGAAGTCCAGCCTCCCATCCTGGCTGTTCAGCCTGAGCAGCTGCAGGAGCTCCAGGTACTTTTTTCATCTGCTGCCAGGATGGGAGTGATATGGCTGCCCAACCCATCTCGGATCCTATGGTTTGCTTTTCATGTTACCTTCATTCTGCTTCAGCAGGCTACTGCAGAAAGAGAACTGAAGTTTGTGGTTGCAGTGAGTAGATTTGTTTTCTATTTAATTGTGGGAAATGCAGGGAATTTGGTACGGCTGTCAAATCAAACAAGTTGTGCAGTTCTTTTGCCTCTCTTTAGACTTAAAAATACAACTTTTTTTTTCTTACCGAATTTAAAGACTTCTTAAGATAAGAATGCCTCTGGCTATAAGAATTTTCACCTCCTAACCACTAGTTATTTTTTCAGTATAACTAAACCACGTTGCTTTGTGGTAGATGCATAGTGCACGGGGATACAGAGATCTGAAGCCTAGTTTACCTGTTACATAGCCAGACCTGGGGATTGTGGCCTACCTTCTTTGGAAGCTGAAACTTTTGATGGTATAAGGTGCTCTGAAATTGCAAAACAGAAGTCGCCATAAAAATGGAAGCATTTGCCACCTCAGAACAACTGAATCAGGATAGCAGTGTACTAAGAAACAGAAAAGGGCTTTTTATGTAGAGATTTGAGATGGATGTTGCATTAACTACAGTTATTTTGAAAACAGACTATAATTGTATTTTGCTGGTTCATTGCTCTCTTTAAAGCAACTGGACAGTACTTCAGCGTCAGTTTCCCCAGTAGCTGAAGTAAATGAGAGATTAATCCACTAAAGTATTTTGGATGGTGAAGGTTGCATCACAACCCTTTTAATTCTAATTGTTTGCGGTTTTCTTTTGTAATGAGAGGGATACTGATACAGAATAGTTCAAAGTGCTATTTTCAACATAAAGTTTTGGGGATTGGAATTTATAAATAGGAATTTTTAATATATTCTTCCACCCTTCTGTATTGGCTGGATTATGTAGATGTGCCACTTGGAGAGAGGCCAGAGTACACCGGAAAAACCAGTTTCTACTCCTGCTGAGCCTTATTGCTGTCTCAGACCCTACAGAAGGCAGGGACTCAACTCTAATTCCAGTAACATTTTGTTTATAGCAATATCCTTAAATGTTTCAGTGGTGAGAGGGAGAACTAGCTAGACACAGAGGTGAAATCAGGCAGTCAGCATGCTTTGGAGAATTAACTCTCTGAAGAGAATGAGGCTTTTACTGAATTGCAGCTGTTACTGTGTGCTAACAAGCAATGGTACTGCAAAAAAAAATAGTTACAGGAAAGGATCACCATTATGGAGATAAGATCCTTCCTATCCTAAATCAGCTTCCTTATCACACCTATGCAGCCATCTTCCCCATCTACCTAAAAGAGAAAAAAAGGAGAAGATAGCACCATATCTATTTATGAAGTAAGTTATCAGAACTAATGTTAAAATTTGTATATTTAATTTTAAATGTCTTCCTTTTATCCCTGTCACTTTTCCTTAGACTGACCAATGTACCTGAAAAGTTACAATGGATTCAGTCTTATTATCAGTATATACCTAATTTCTCAAGGCATGGTTTCTGTATGTTCAATAGAATTTTGCCTTCTGAATTCACTGAATTTACACATGATCAGAATTACTAGCAGAAACTGAAAGAGAAATTAATAGAAATTGGCCCCAGAAGATTTCATCGACACAATGGGATAAAATGACAGTGAGGCTACAGCCAATGTAAGTCTAAAAGACACCTTTCCGAGTTAATTCAATGGCCATTTTCCAGCTGTATTCTTTGTAAGTTGCTAGGTAGTCTCCTGAGAGTATTATTGCATTGTGAAAAAAGTGTCATAATGACTTTTAAGAACTTTCTTAGCAGAATTGCATAACATAAAATACATCTGCTAGGGAGGGTGGAACCAGACAAATTCCCTTTTGCTCATTTCCAGGTTGGTGCTGAAGGTGCATTGCTCTCGCCTCGTATCTTCCATCTTTGTGCTGATTTTGTGTGTTTTAATTATTAGCCACAAGTGGTTCGTGGTGAAAAGTTATAATTCCAGCCAATTTGTCAAAATGCTGTTTTGGTTTTCCTCCTCATATGTAGATATTAACCCTAACCATAATTCTTATGTACTGAATTTAAAGTAGACACAAAAGAAGGAAATAGGATCTAGGACCATTGGGCATCCAAGTAGAAATGCAGTACTGATCTGTTGTCTCTCTGTATAGCAGTTCTGATCTGTAACTTCTGCCTCCAGACAGGCACTCATTTCACTTATCATTTACACAAAGAGGTGTGGTTTTTGAGGTAATGTGATTTCACCACGCTTTTCCTCAGAACAGGATGTGCTGACTAAGGATGTTATCTGTCTAATCAACACAAGCTATTTGAAATCTTGACTGAACATGCTCAGTATTTCTGCATCTATGATGGACTGGTGGCATGACTGGTTCCGTGGATCTCCTGTTTTTTTCCTTCTTATTGCTAGCTGCAATATAAGAAATCTTGTTTGAAGTTGAGTCTGACAATAAAAATGTCTGTATGAGGCTCACTATTACTCAGAGTCACATTATGCACCGCAATTAATTACATTTTTGAGTGAAGATGTTTTGTACACCTATACGTGCCATATTCTCAGCTTACCTCTCCCCTACCCTAGTTTTTCTCCAGCACGGTCTTTCATCTGACAACAATAGGAGCAAATGCTGGCCAAAGTCTGAGTCACGTGGCCGTTTGGATCTGAAATGCTCACCTTCACAATGCTGTAAAGAAAGAATGGGAGAACCCAAACATCGCATCAGCTTCAAGCTGTAATAGAGCTGAAGGAGAGGGCATTGGGTAACTCTGCATCTGTTGCTTTTGAGAACTGTCTGAGATCATATAAAGTGTCATATAAAGATGCTGAAGTGAACAAACGCAGAAGGTGTGCTTTCCACTTTTCATGTATGTCTTGTGTTTTTTTTTTCCTTCTTGTTTTCCCATGTCTTTTCACTTTTTACGATGCCTCCTTCTTCCTTTTCTCTCATTCTGCCGTGTCGTATGTCCTCTGATAGGTCAGGAAGGCAATCTGTAACCCAACAAATTCTGCAGCACACCAATATCTTTAAGTCAATTGGAACGATCAATTTCTTTTTAGCAAAATGCAGATGATGAGTGTTGAGAAATACATTTGACATTCAGGGGAAGCTTTGTAGGGATATATATATATTTTTCCTAACAGCATCAGGTAGTCTAACAAAGAAGACAAAATATCCCAAGTTCAAAAAGAAAAATAATAAAACTTTCCTGAAACATAGCTGAATATTACTGAATGTGTTGGCCTTTTAGGTTGAGTGGGGGCTGATGAGGTCGTTATTACATTTTCAATCATATCAAGAGCAAGGTCATTTTCAGAAGCTGCAAGCAAGCAAGAAGAAAGTTTGAACACAAAGAAAAATTAGCTGTCTGAGCTAATTTTTCTAAGAAGAGGATCCCGGTCTTAGCAGGAGTTTGCATTTCTTTCGTATTACCTCCCACTGAGTGTTAATATCATGTTTACATGTCACCATACAATGCAGGTGCAAAAATGAAACAAGGAAATGAACTTCCTTCTCTTTTGTGTGAATTTAAAGAAACTGTGCTGCTTTTTGAGAAGAACAATTTCCACTCTTTCCATTTCTTAATGTTAAAAAGAGAAAAAATATATTTTTCTTTAGATTTCCAGCTCCCACATATGCTCATATGCTCACAAAAATTTCAGAACCACAGAGTCACAGGGGTTGGAAGGTTCCCTACAATAGGTTGCACAGGTAGGTGTCCAGATGGGTCTTAGATATCTTCATAGAAGGAGACTCCACAACCTCTCTGGGCAGCCTGTTCCAGTGTTCTGTCACCCCTAAAGAGGTAAAGAAGTAAAACATGTTCTTCTGCATGTTAGTGCAGAAATTCCTATGTACAAGTTTTAGGCCATTGCTCCTTGTCCTATCACTACACACCACCAAGAAGAGCCTGGCCTCATCCATTTGCCTCCCACCTTCCTTTAGATATTTATAAACATTTGTCAGATCCCCCCTCAAGTCTTCTTTTCCCCATGCTGAACAGATCCCGGTTACTCAGTCTTTCATTTTATGGGAGATGCTCCATGACTTTATCACCTTTGTGGCCCTCAGCTGGACTTCTTCTAGGAGTCTTTTTTGAACTGAGGAGCCCAGAACTGGACACAGTAGTCTAAAGGTGGCCTCACTAGGGCAGAGCAGAGGGGGGGATCACCTCCCTCGACCTGCTGGCCATGCTCTTCTTAATGCACCCCAGGATATCATTGGCCTCCTTGGCCACAAGGACACACTGCTGGCTCATGGCCAACCTGTTGTCCACCAGGACATCTAGGTCTTTCTCCTTACATCATATATTTGGATCTTTATGTTTTTACCTTCTCATCTCTGTTCAGGTAAAATGCTACTTTGTTCTGGCATATTGAATGTTTTTAGGGGTTGACTGTTGTGAGAGTGAAATATATACAGCAGGTTGTGTTGCATATTAAGTGTACAGCATCATAAACTAGTATTTCAAATCTGACACATTTTTAAACTAATGAAAAAGGCTTACTTCTTGGCTAGGTTTTGATCTGTTACTGTATATTACCTAAAAATAGTCATCTAATTATGTCAGTTTGAATAACTATCAATTACTCATAAAAATGCTTTTCTGTGAAGTTGGGTAATTTAACAAGAAAGTATGCAGCTACATTTTAATTGGGAGTTTAGCTTTCATTCTTTACAGAGACATCAAGTTGTTCAGAAAATCTAATTAATCCTACATGGCAATGTAGTATGTCAGCATGTCAAAACACTAAAGAAATAACTGCTGACACAAAAGTCCTCCTTACTCATTTCTGATGCCTCCAACTGAATCGAGCACCAGACACTGTACCTCTTTGCCTATTCTGCTGTTCAGTACAAGTGCAGTGAGAAACGATTACAGAAAATGAACAGAGATTCCAGACTAGGAAAGAAAAAGCACACACAGAATTAAAAATTGCATACAGAGAAAAAAATAAAATATTAAAGAGTATTTTATGAACTATTTTGCTATACCTGAAGTCTGAATTATCTTCTTTTTGAAACCATGCAATTCAATATTAATCAAATATTTTGCTGATGCTAGTCAAAAAAGACTCCTTGATTTACTGAACACTATTTATTTCAGGCTGACCACATTTTCAGCGAAGTTGAACTAGCAAATGCTAAAAAGCAATAAGTGGTTTTCTGTATGGTTTCAATGGCTTCTAATACTCCAGCAAATCTTGCTGTCTACTGTAGAGAACTTGATCACAGGGAGAAATCCAACTATATATTCTTTTAAAGGATAGTATATCCTAACTCTGAAGTACCTACTCTAGCTGTTTTGTGCGCATTGGTACAGAAGGCTGCTAAAAAGGGTTGTAATTAAAACATTAAACCACACTGCTTTCGTTTATTCTGAAAAAATACATCCCACTCCAGTGGGAGTGGGTAACAATCTAATCTCTCTGATGGTCGGGAAGAATGCTGTGGCTCAGTTAGGCAATGGGGAGTATTAATTATAATCCAGTTATATATCAATGTGTTATTATGGAACAGATATCACACAAATATATCACACTTTCACATTGATTTTTTTTTTTTTTTTCAAATTCAGGAATGAATTTGGTTATTTGAACATTGATACAAGTGAAGGTAACTGTTTAAAGTTTGGACCGGCATCCTGGAAGATTGTCTGGAATCCTGGAACACTATAAATTTGTATTCCAGTGGTTTCTTCCACATGAAATTTTTGTGGGGTTCATTTTTTAAGTCTGTACGTGGCATAAGGAGATTAAGTCAGACATTTTCAGAACTACTTAATCTAGATTTGGTACTTTCTTTGTATACTGGGATAAAGATACTAAAAGGCCCACTTAAAGTTTCTTGATGTACAAATCATATGACTGTAAATATCACACTAGTATTCACCATGCTTGAGTGTCCAGGATAGCAAAACAACCAAACTCTTTGCCGTCACTGAAGCTGACAGAAAAAATTCTAGATACTTTCTTAAATATTTTCATAAATACATGTAAAAATAGCAATAAATATTAAGTAAGCTAACAGTGTAATCAATAAACTTTTCCTTCTTTATATAGTGGTATGAGCGTGAAATTAAACATGAGACAGTGTACCTGAAAGGTACTACTATGAAAAAAAGTAGTCACCAAAATTTCAAGTGTGTGTGCCAAAGTAATTACATCCTCATATAAGCACATCAGGAACTGTTTTTAAATTTGGAGTGGTCATGTGTTCAAAATTCAGTCCAATTTCTTGTACAAGTGCCTATCTATGGATGTAATCTGGGCATTAGCATTTTGGCTGATTAAATTTCTAAGTCCTAAATGAAAGAATAATCAAAATCATGCCCACTAAACTCCTATATAGAGTATCTGTTTTTCTGTGTAAAGAATGTACTATAATCCTGTTTGACTAGGTTGCTGCTTGCTCTCTAATATTTGTATTTGAAAAACGGCACTGGCAGTAAAATGGTATGCTTGTCCTCTAGCCAGGGAAGAATGGAATGCCAGCAGTAATTAATTTGATTTGTTAATATGAATTTTATTAGGTTTTCCGACATGGCGACCGATCACCTGTCGTAACCTTTCCAACTGATTTACACAAAGAAAGTGAATGGCCCCAGGGATTTGGACAACTTACCAAGGTATGTTCGTTTTATTAGTAGTACTTACATATGCTACAAAAACAGAAAGTGGCCAGATTTTGACGTGTACCCTGCAAATATCAGCAAATTCCAAATACTGATAGTCGCTATTAGCAACATCCAATAATTCATGAATGTTTGTGGAACATTATTCATCCAGCTTCTGTTAAACTGAAGTCTTGTTCATTGTAGCTATATAAATACCTTCTTACTGATAGTGTGTCTGCCTTCAAACAAATGACAATTTAAAGATTATCCATGATCTAACATTGCTGAAGTTCTAATGACCATTAAACACCAGGATCTATAGCAGGATTAATTATATGTGCACACTAGGTCAAGTGATGAATCCATATTTTATAATTTTACTAAGAAGCATCTACTCAGAAAAAAAAGGGAAATCTTGCAGGAGAAAGCTGCTTCTGGGGACAGTATGTTTTCTAATGAGACTGCTTTCAGCCCAGAACTTCAGTAGGATATGCTGAACCTACTTTAGCTCTTTAACTCTATTTTGCATACCCAAATCTGGAGCAAAGAGAGGCCAATGCATACTGTAGCAATATGTCATCGTGATGCAGAAGTATGAATCAGAGACAATTCAGCATTTATTATTTGAAGGGAGGCTTGAAAAGATCCATAAAATTCAGGCAGTCAGAGAACATGTTATGATTCCCCTGCAAATAGCTTGTAATATAATAATAATTTAAAAAGTTGATGCTTTGGCATAGATTTCTGGGGGGGCTTTTTTTCTGTTTTATTATCTTTTTATCAACAGCAGTAAGAATGTACTTCACTGACAGCTAAAAGTTAAAGTTCTGCTCAGAGCTTATGAAATGAATAATAGAAAAGACAGTGTGCAGTGTAAGACAACAGCAGTTATACCAAACCGGAGATGGGAAAACAATTATTAAAGACACATAATGTAAGCCATAAATTAATCAGGTTGATCAAATAGCACAACGATGATAATAATGAATACAAGGTTATCAATCTTCCTTTTTCAGATGTCATTAACAGACATATTCTTTACAGTGTTGATTATTAATAACTCCAGGAGCATTTACAGTGCTGTAGCACTGTGGAAACAGTACTTCATATAGAATCAGGCTCATTGCCTTTTTCACAATAATGTTGGAGTCTTAAAATCTCAGAATGTATTGTTTTTTTCACAGACATAAATGAGTATTTCAGTTAAAAATTCTTAATCACCTACAAAATATACAGTATGTTATACAAGTAGTTAACAATAATGTAAAAAGAAATTGCTGAAGACAAAAAAGAAAATAGAAAAGAAACATATTTAACATTCTGCAGTCATATTAATCTAATTGTCATCTGTATGCTTGCCTCACAGACTGGAATTCAGCAGCTCTTTGAACTTGGACAGTACACGAGGAAAAGATATTCCAACCTTTTGAACAGCACATACAACCGGAGAGAGGTACAAAACAGAACTGTCTGTAGGACTGTTCTCTGGCATAGCAGAACTTTGGACTCTATATAAAAAGGACATCATCATATTTATTTCATTAATGCAAAAATCCAGGTAACAGAACTCCTTTGAAAGTCAGACTTTTATGTCAAGGTAAAAACATACAATCAAGATTTTAACTTCAGGCTTCTGCATTCAGTTTGGGTCTTCCACTGCTCAGTTTTCCAGGACTGAACAGCTCCTCACCATCTAATGAATTGGATATTTATCCATAGTGACCTAGTATTTTTCTACTCTGTTTAAAGATGAATATATATCTAGTAACTTGATGAGCCATGTTCACGTCTCATCCTGTGAACAAGAAGTATCACAGTTCTTAGAATGTGTTTGTCACATGGCACAGACCCGGGGAAGATAGTGCTACCATTTTGGTCAATGTCTGAGGGATTCGATTATGAGAAAGTATAAAGGCCTATAAAAGACATGGCTTTGCTGTGCTTCAAGAGAAGTTTTATTACCCACTATGATTAAAAGTGCCTTCATCCTTGAGGTGCAGCAGATCAGTGTAACTTAACCTCAGAAAATGGAAACCTTTATTCTTTTAAAACATGTTTTCTTGTTCTTTTTAGTTCAGTTGGAGGGTTAGATTCCAAAGTGAAGGATGCACTGGCAATTTCACTCATGCAAATGTAGTAGAGCCCTAGAAAGCTGTGTTGTGGTTTCAGTGCTCTGATGCTATGCAAAAACAGAACTGAAAACGTGAAGCCAGGCTTCATGAGTTAAGTTTCCTCTTTTTTTCTTTTTCTTTTTTTTTTTTAATTGT
>JANHGO010000440.1:0-40980 GCA_024606505.1 Aquila spilogaster
TTGTCTTAAACTTACCAACGTATGACTTGTTTAAAAATGGAAAACCATGAGATGCAGATTGCCCCAATTAATCTGCAGCCCTGAGGAGGTGGTGGTGGTGTGGGACAACGGCACCGCCGCCAACTACCGCTGCTCCGGGGCCTACGACCTCCGCATCCTGGACAGCGCGCCCACCGGTGAGCAGGGCCGGGGCTGCGGGGCCTTCCTCCGGGCAGGTGTGGGTGTCCTCGTCTGCTCCATGTTTACGTTTTAAATTCAGCTCGAACAGTGGGTTTAGGTCTGCTCTGACGTTATGCGGCAGTGCAAGCGGGGCAGACGCTGCAGGGAAACGTTCCATTCGACACCTCTTTCTGCAGTGAGAACTCCAGAGTGGTTCGCTTCGATGAGAAGTGTGGCCGGGTGGGTTCCCAGCAGAAGCCCCTCAGTAACGAGGTGATTGGGGCTATTTGTTGGCATGCTCGGACATCATGTTCTTGTAACATCTCTGATTCAGAGTGCAGCGGTGAGCAGAGACCGACTTAGAGCCAGCTGTGTGTGGTATCACAGGAGGGGCAGTTATAGGGGTGACTTGGAGACAGCAGGCTTTTGAACAGACAGAATCATTTAATTAATTCTAATTAGAAAAATCTTCCTAAGAAACCCCGCATAGGTCTTTCATGGTGAGCCTTTGAGGTGGATTTTGTTCTTCTCTGTCTGGGTAGCTTCCCCTCCCCGTGCTTCACAGTCGTGTTTTGTTGTTGTTTTGAAGGGGGAGATGCTATTAAAGCTTCAGCTGGAAATGACATTTGGAAGTCGTCCTTCTGGTTGGGGATCCTTGTCTTGCAGATGTTTATGCTTTGAAATTTTACCTGCCTTTGACGTCTTGTAGAAACCAGTGGGGCTACTTCTGCTTAAAGCTGAAGTGTATGCATGAGGGCTGAATATGAGCTTTGTGTGCTCATTATTGCAGCTCTGACTTAATTTGCAGGCTGACACTACAGTTAGTGTCTGCATCTGGAATCATGTGCTTAATACTCAGGTTTACATCCCAATACTCCTTTAGTGCTCAATTTTACATCCTCAGTTTTATGTCCTGAGTTTTTAGTTATGCTTATACCTTTGTATCAGAGTTTCAATTTCTGCTTCATGCATGTATTGTTTTGGGGAAAATTAAAAAATATTGGTGTTTTCAGGCTTTGCAAGCAATATTTCTACAGGTTTTTGGCCACTCGGTGCACTGTCCTTGCAGAACTGCTGCTTGGAGCAACCCGGGTTGCTTTTCGCTAGAGGGACTTGCTTTTCAGGTCACAGTTCCCTGGAGATAGAAAGAGTAAAAATCTGTAAAGTAGTAGTAGTAAAAAGAAAGTGCTGTAGTCTGATAGAAAGCTTATGGGGTTAGAGTGCTGTTGGTTTGGTCTGTAATCTGGTTTTTACTAGTGGATCCATTTTGTATTCTTCCAAGTTGCTTCCCTTTAGTTTTTCATCTTTTTGTATTTTCTCCACAGTAGTGAGCGTTGTTTAGTGTAAGGGACTCTGACATTGGACAATAATTTGATGCGATTGCTAGGGTCATTTAGATAATTTTAATCTAAGTCATTATAGAAGTAGTGGGGTTGGGTGGTAGAAATTTCTAAATGTAGTGTTAACCATGGTGCTGTTCAGTGTTATGGGGTGTTCTTGGTTTGCTGATACTTCTTATAACAGTGTTGAATCAAGCCTATCTCTTACAGTTTAGCGCTTAAAAAGAAAGCCCTGTTTTATAATCATAACACGATTTTAAGTTTATAGTGAGGACAGAAAAAAAAGAGCAGTAGGAAGCAAAGTTAGACTGTTTATTGCTCTAGAGTTCTTAGGCATTCAAAACCTGACTTGATTATAGGTTCTTAAAAGCAGTCCTTGCAGCCAGAGTAGCTGCTTTGGTGAGTTTGAGGAATGTGCATTCAGAACCAGTGGTGATGCATCAGGAACCCACGGGCTTGTAGAAGTGATGTATGAAGCTCATTCTGATTTAAAACAAACAAGACCCTGAGTTTTGATACATGTATATACAGGTAAATACATTTGGTTTCTGCCAGAACAATGTTTCGTAGGCTAAGTGATGTACTGCTGCTCTTGCTTTGTAAGCACTGCAGACTATTAGCAGTACTGGAAGTACTGTTAACTTTTGTGAAACTTAATGCTGTTAATGATAACATTTTGGGACTATTTTCATTAAAATCTCATCAGTGATTGATGTGAAGTATTTCTTCTGGGCTATTCATTCCAGCTGTAGTTGTCTGAGTAATGGATGTTGTTTTTTCAGTGATCTCTACCAGGCTAGCTGTATTAGCAGCTCATTGGTGATCTTATTTCCATTGGCCAGCATTTATTTAAGCAAGATAAAGTTATTGAGAGGATTTATTAAATTAGGAATCTGCAAAGAAAAGAGACTTCTAGAAGAAAGATTCAGGAGGGTCTTGAGAGTCCCCCTTGTTCAATAGTGTTGTGGAAAAAGGAAAGGAAAGGGTAAGTTTGAAGTTGTCCAACAGAAACTACAGTTTAATCTCAAAGCAAGCAAGATTAAGTGCCTAGAACCAAGCTGTATATTTAGGGAAGGAGGCAGTCTCTCGCCAAAGGTGAAGACTGTACAGTAGCATGCTTGCAAAGAGCACCTCCAACTGTGTTAGCATAATACTTCTGGCCATTACAGACATTTCGTGTGTTTGTGCTCTTTCTGAAGGTAAGTTCTACAAAGCTTAGGCAGAAATGGGTTTGTCATCCGTTTCCTCTTTTATATCTTTGGTTCAAAGTAACAATGGAATTTTCCTGGATAAAGTATGTACCCAATTGTGTTTGAATAAGGGGAGGTGGTGGTGGAGCTGGGCTCAGGAAATGAAATGTTGATGTGAAATTATCCTTCAATTAAAGTGAGCATGTGTGTGACTTGGCAGCTGCTGCACTCTGCCTGTATTAACAATTCAGGTGTTACCGGCTGAAGGTCTGGATGGCTTTCTGTACTTGTACTAATATTTTGCTGTAACCTGAAGAGCTGTGTGGAACATCTTAAGAAGCAGAGCATCTTGGATGATTTACCTTAAGTATTTACTTGGTCTTTTAGCGCATCAGGTTTAATTTTAGGCACGTAAATGTGGTTGTATTGATTTTGCTTTGTGGCTGCTCGTCAATAGTTACAGAACCCCTCACAGCTAAAATTCTAGTTGTTGGATAAGCAAGGGTCCTTGTGAAGCCTGTTTCTATGAGTGTGTCCTTTGTTCTACCTGCCCTTCCCCCATGTCTCCTGCACAGTAATCCTCCCTGCTCCTGTATCTTGTGAGACAGGACACATGCTACGGCAAGTCTGGCTGCTGCCAAATCCGATACTTAATAGATGAGTTTTGTGTGTTTTGGTAGAATTTGGTTAATCTCTAAGAGTTCTTTGTTTCCAGTCTCACCATAGTGTCAAAAATATATGGGGTGAAAGAATGGAGAGAACAAAGCATCTCTTTGTAGTTTATGGTTTCTCTTGCCTGATGGCAGTATTGTCCTTATGTGAAAGGATTTGAACTGCTTAGAAGTTCTGTAGAGAACCACGAGTCCCTTGGAAACCAGATTTTGTTGGTTCTGAAAACTAATTTAAATTGCTGTTGACTTCTGCAGTATATAACAGTGATTGGTATGGATACTCCTTGTCAATCTTACTTTAACACTAAAATGTTCTTTTTTGGGCGGTGTGGGGGATGCATTTATGTATTGCCACATTTGAATTTGTGGTTGGTACAAGAGAGAGCTTCATAACAAATTCAAGGAGTAACTAATTTGAACAATGATGCTTCTGTTACAGTTCATAGCTTTAAGAGCAACCATTAGTTTTAAGAACATGTTGATGAAGCCTGTAAAATCTCTACATTAATTATATTAATAAGTAGTAACAGAGGAGACGTGAGCCAGACAATCCAGGGAAGATCTGGAAAATGAAAATGAGCATGGCAAGAACATAAAGATAGGAAACTAACTGGAAATGCAAATAGTGATAATGCTGTTGACTGATTTGAGATCGGGAGTACTGGATTTTATGGTGGGATGTTAGGAAATGCCAGGTATTTAAAAGTACTTAGGCGTGGTGAAAGTGTCATTATGCAGTTTTTTCTTCTTTTCAGTGCAGTATGAAGGATGATAGCACTTTTTGTTTTGAAATATCCTACTCTTAAACTTAGAAGAATATTTAGAGGTTTAATTTTTGCGGTCTCATTTCAGAGAAGCGCTCTTCTAGTCATAGCTGGCCAGCTGTAGTGCTGATGTGTGAATTCTGAAGTCTTTATGGTGCTTTAATATATTCCAGTAGTGTAATTAAAGAACTCCTTCTGAATGTGAGCTTTACAGAATTTGCAGTTTCTCAGCCTTTCTTAAATAGCCTTAGTTTTGAAGAGCAGAAGCAGTTTGATTGCTACAGCTTACGTTTCAGTCAGAATTTCAGTTTAGCTTCAGAGCCTATGCTTGACTCACTCTGCCAGTTGCTCCTGCTATGCTTCCTTTTGCATTCCAAGGTAGTTCTAGAGCATGCAAACTGATTTATTTTTTGGGTGAAATTAAACGGAAAGATGTGAGACTAATGCGGCTGAGCGTTCAGTCCATTGGACTAGACTAGGGCCAGACTGAAGTAACCTCTCAGTAGTGAGCTTTGGTGAATAGATTCTTTTCAATTTTATTCAAACACCAAGGCCAGAGACATGGGAGGAGGAGGACCTCCAGGTGTTGGCACAGACCTTGATTCCTATCCAGCCCCAGCTGAAAGCACAGTGAAGCAGGTATTGCCCTGCAGCCTATGGAGAGGACCATGGGGAGTGCACCGCCTGCCAGAGCCCACAGCTGGATGGAGCAGGTGGATGTGCCCAGCAGGAAGCTGCGACTCGTGGAGAGGATCTGGCTGTAGCATGGAAGCAGAGTGAGCAGTGGTACAAGGGGTTGTTGTGCAGTGACTGACCCCACTCTACTGCTGCATGTGGAGATGGAGGAAAGAGGTAGAGGGACTGGGAACAAGGGTGTGAAGTTGAGCCTAGGAAGTAGGTGTTCTTTTCTTTTTCTCATCATACCACTCTATTTTTAATAGGCAGTACATTTTCCCAGAGTTACGTCTTTTTTTTTCTCCTGATGGCAGTTGGTAAGTGATCTTAGTTTCTTTATTTCCACCCACAACCTTTTTCATCTCGTTTTCTTTCCCTGTCCTGTTGAAGAGGGGGAGTGAGAGGTTGGCTAGGTAGGTGTATAGCAGCTGGCTGAGGTCAGTCCACCACATTCATGTACCTCTTCTCTATCTCATTCCAGTACAATTAATCTTCCAGTCTTCTTTAGAATATACTATTGATCTAAGTAGTGAATTTTGTTTGTATTGGAGGCATGAGTAAAAGTGTAGTTATCACATTTTATAGATGATGGTAGCACCTTGTTTCAACTTTCTTTTTAGTAGGTGAAGTTAAAACTGTCTCTTTGTCCACTGTTGCTGTAGGCATTAAAAGCTGCTTCTCCCTCCGGATCTCTATTGCAGTGATGAAACATCCTGTAACAGGATTACTTGCCTGCTCCTGCCAGTGGTGTTGTGTAGCACCAAAAAGAACAGGGTTGGGAAACCAATTCAGCTGGATACTTTTCCTCCTGGCTGTGTTTCAGCTGGATATATTTCCTGACTCAGTTTGCAGTTTCACCCTGCAAACCCTTTTGCTGGCGTAATTAAGAGGATGAAGCAGCATGGTCAGGTGAAGCTGGATGGGGCTTTGAGCAACCTGGTCTAGTGGGAGGTGTCCCTGCCTATAGCAGAGGAGTTGGAACTAGATGATCATAAAGGTCTTTTCCAACCCAAACCATTCTGTGATTCAGTGTACTGAAGTTGGTGTTGCTGCTGGAATCATGCATCAGGGAATGGCTGAAGAAAGGCAGTTCCTATCAGTGTGCCGTTCAGGAGTCTGTGAGATTAAAAATGTGACCCTCTCAGTCACAGACTCCAAATACAGATAAGTACTGTTCTTTTTCAAGTCCTGGACGCTATAGTCAAATGACTTTTGAATTGGGTATCTTGGTATTTTTTTTTCTTTTCCTTCTTGAGGAAGTCAACTTAGCTTCAGTGGCTTGAAATGGTTAGCTTTTATTTAAGTGTACCGTGAGATAATATAGTTCTTTATTATAGGACTCCTACTTATATTTCTCTTCTGTGTCCTTTTCTTGCTGCTTGGACAAATTTAAGAATCCTGCTGGCATCCAATTCCTTAGTCCTTTTACATCCAGAGTAAATGTAATGCTTGGCAAACTGTCTTCCCTGAAGTTCAGCAGCTATTAAAAAATTTCAAATATGCTCAGCTGCTCTGTTTCTTTTTGAAATACCAATGTAGCAATCCATTTTCTAAAACCCCAAGTGCCACCACTCAACCCCACAAGACCAAGCCTTGTATCTGATTAGACTCTTCAAGCAGGGCAACATAGTAACTCATCCTAGCCTTCTGAATGCATCTGCTCTTGAAGGCTACCAAAAATAGTGTAGTGGTCCAGTATACTTTGTAGCAGTGAGGCAGTTGTCCCAAGAACATAATACCTGACATCAAAATCTCAGCGTACAGAACACGGAAGTTAGCTTCGCTCAGCCTTCATGTTGGGGAAAAGGTCATCAGTGGGTTGGGGGGTATGATATATGCATGGTTGATACAGAGTTCTTGCTGTGTAGGAAAATTGCATTTTTAGATGTTGTTACCAGATGTTAAGTACTTCTAAATATAGAAGGATAGTTATAAAGAATGATTATGGTATAAAAGTTGTGTTGTCTGGAGTTGGAGTCAGCAAATAATGTCATGGGTTATAGAAGCTGTCTGTGCCAGGCCTGCAAAACTTCAACACAGAATTTGTGGTCAAGGTATGGATGCTGCCTGAGTCATTGCTCCAGCAATTACAGTGATCATTTAGCATAATGTCAGCAGTTTCAGGATGGTTGTTGTTACTAAAGGCTATCTTCAGCTGCCCCAAAGTACTGCTTCCATGTCTGCAGCACTCTGTGCAACCTTTGCTCCAAAAGCATTTCCTTTTCCAGCTTTACTCTTCTATTTCAGTGCATCTGGAAAATCTGTAATCGTGAGGCTGGAAATCTTCCTAAATATGTTTATTATAAAAAGGCTTGAAGATGATGAAGTGAGAAGCTTTCTTGGTTAGGAGAAATGATGCATGAGATACACTGGAAGATTGTGCTGTTATTTGGAGGGACCTTGACAGGCTGGCAAAAATCTCATGTAATTCAGCAAGGGGAGGAATAATCCCTGCATCAGTACTTATTAGGGGCTGACTGGTTGGAATTATGTGGTTCAGGAAAGGCTCTGGGGGTCCTGGTGGATGGCAAAGTGACCAGGAGTCAGCAGCATATCTTTTTGGCCACGCAGTGATGGTGGCATCCCTGAGCTGCATTAGGTAAAGTGCTGCCAGTATGCCGAGGGAAGTGATCCTTCCTTACAGGCTGCACCTGGAATGTGATGTAAAACCTGTGTTTTACTGGCTTGCCAGCCAAGTCAAACAAGGGTTTGCAGAGGTTTGACTAGACAGTCTCCGGAGGTTACTTCTAACCTTAGGCATTGCGTGATTCTGAGAAACAGTCAGACAAGAAGTCATTTCCTTCAGTTTTGCCTCTCCAGCTGCTGATTTTTCTTCACGGCAGATGGCTCATCTTTTGGGCACAAATGACTAATAGGTTTGTGGTGAACGTGGCTGTCGTTCCCAAAAGCATCCCTTCTGGAGGGGATGAAAACCGTTTTTTTTCCTCATTAATTTCAGAAACCTGTTTTTTGGTGTGTGTGTTTTTTTTAAAGGTGAATAATGGGGAAAATATCATGTTCCTCTATACCTTTAGAGCTCATTTTTAGTTTGTGCTACATAGTGATTGCCAGTGCTTATTGCTTGTCCCTTCTATTGCTCAGATTTCTCCAAAGCTCCAGAATTTGACTTTTATTATTTTTTTAATTTTGTGGCTCTTTGCTGTATTCACTGCTGTAAGAGTTAGTAGACCTGAGAACTTGGATTTTGTGGTGGAAGGCTGGGAAGAGCGTATGCCAGTGCATTACATCTGGTCTGCTTTCTTTCACAAAGCAAAATACACAGCAGGAGAATGCTTCAAAAGCGGTAGCACATTTCCTGAAGCTAGTGACAGCTCTCCAAGAGAGCCTAACTTCTTCCTATAGGTAAAACATGGAGGTGAACACTTATCTTGTCCACTATACAAAGAGCAATTTTGAAATTCTTATACACAGTTGAACTTGCAGTCTTTGTTGTGTTGTTTTGCTGATAGAAATAAAATTCCAGATATCCTTTATATTTTGATATACACGTTTCTGGCTCTTTAACTTCTTGTTAAATGATTCCTCATTTTCATTCTCCTAAGAGTACTGTATCTCTGAGTACTTGTATTGGTGCAAAAAAGAATTGCATCACTTAGAATTTGAGAGATGAGTTAAAAAAGATGGAACGTTTCAGGAACATACTGACAGCTGGAGATGTGAGGTGAAGTCAGTCATCTTTTTCCTTCATTTGTATGGACTGATGTGGTATTGCTGTCAGTCTTTAACTTTTTAATGTATGTTTTCAGACTACAGTGGGGCACAACAAATCTGTATAGTGACGTAGCAATGTTGCTAGGCTTTTTTCTTTTTCTTGTTTTTACCAGGTATCAAGCATGATGGGACTATGTGTGACACTTGTCGACAGCAACCAATCATTGGCATCCGGTGGAAGTGTGCTGAATGCACGAATTATGACTTGTGCACAGTTTGTTATCATGGAGACAAGCATCACTTAAGGCATCGTTTTTACAGAATTACCACACCAGGAAGCGAAAGGTAAAATATAACTTTTTCCCCCATAAAATTAAGCAGGGAACAGTTAATTGTGGTGAACTTCTATAACTGCAGGTTTGGTTATTGAAACTTGGTTTAGGTAAAATACTGTCTTAAGAATTAGATTTCATTACTGGTTGTGCCTCTTTGTGAGGGACTTCAGATGGGACAGATCTTTGGAGATTGGAAAACATGGAAGTCTGGGAAGAATGGAATAGAGAAAGAAGTTTGGATATGATTACTCAGTCTCTTTAACTGCACTGCATGCTTCTGAGTTCTTGTGTTATTATTTAGCAGGTTTAGAGCAAAGACTTATCTTTGCACAATGTGTAGTCACAATACAGCTTTTCAGTGAGTTCCTGATTGTGAATGTTACTTTAGGTTCAAAAGACAAATTAGATTGAGGAAGAGTTTTGTTCTTGTGGGCTGTGAAGCACAAAGGAGACTGGAGACAAAATATATATGTGTATATATTCCTTAAATTGTTCACTGCAGAAAGCAGAGAAAAGATGCTGTGAAGAGTCATTGTATCCAACATTTTGTTTATAATGTTATTTTCTTAAGCGTCTGTTAAGTCAAATAGAGATCTGTTAGTATAGAAGTGGCATTTGTTATATTCTCACACAGCTGTTCTTATATTCTTTGGCTTTAAATGACTTGTTTAAATCCGAGGCTTTCTGTAATATTTTTTCTACTGGTTAAGCGAGAACAGTGGTACTTGCCTGATACTAAATACTTCAAGACCTGCATTGAAGTACTGTGTAAGAAGTAAGTGTTTTAGCTCTCCAAAGTGTTCTATTCTTAAATCAGAACACTTTTTTTCCCTTCTTCTTGATGAAATAAGGTTTACAAATATGTTGTGATTCAGTGCTGTGCTTTTATCAGCAATTTTGCAGTTGAGGGGTGTGTTTGGAGCACACAGACTGAATTCTCATTAACTGTCTTTTAGGGACTGTGTTTATTTTCTCAGACATTTGCCTTGACATTCATCTATGGCAAAAATGTCCAGATCAACAGCTTAATCAAAAAGTAGCTACTGTTTTTTGGAGATTAATGCCAGTATGTCTAGTTACCAAGTAGTATGGGCTTAGTATCTGAGTTATAATGTTCTAATATAGAGCAAGACTTAGAAGTTGGATTCAAGAGTAGAAAGTTCTGGCTTATTATGATTAATAAGAACTGCTTTACTTCCTTCTAAAAAAATAAACTCTCATTGCTTTTGAGAATGCTTGCCAGACCTTTTCTCTTTTTAATTTCCTTTTTAGCTGAAGTTTCCTCTGTAGTTTTTAAGTGGTCCGTTCTGGTGTGTAAAGGATAGTTTTGGAGATAGAGGCTCGAGCAGTGGGCCCAGGTGAACCTCATGAGGCTCAACAAATCCAAGTGCATACCAAAGTAATATATGCTGTTTTTTGTCTCAGTTTCATAGATGTTGAGATTTTTAAAAGGCTGCTGTAAATAACATCTTTGTATTATCTCCCACCATTTAATATTACTTAGATAAAAATTCCTATGATTTTCATGTACTCTTTGTACTGCTTTTAACAGTTAAACTTTTTGCTTGTCTGCCATCTGCTGGATCTTAAAAGTTGAGCAGGAGGGTGTTACCTTGAAAGAATCAGGGAACATTCAAATTTCAGCTGAAAAATAATTTTGTCTGACAATGTTCTCATGACATGAAATAAGAAGTCCAATTGCATACAGAATGGTGGCTTTTCAGATGACTTAAAACGCAGCAGAATATTTCTCTTTTCTATTGCAAGAGCCATTACCTCTTCTGTTTGGTCTTATGTACTTCATGTCCATCTAAGTCTGAGGAGGAGAGGAGGTTTGCTTTAGGAAAATAATGTGTTATTACAAAAACGAGACTGAAAATGATATATTGAATGATGTTTGCCAAAATAAGCAATCTGTAGTATGTAGAAAATGTCTGAGACATAGAAAGGGGAAAAAATGTAGTTCTTTTACTCAACATAATTCTGAATAATCGCAGAAATCTAATGCCTAGTGTGCATCAGAGACCAACAGGATTGTGTTGTTCACAAGTTTATATCTTTCTTTACTGATTTTAATAATATTTAAGTAATGAGTACAGTTTTGTATGCGACTAGGTGCAGTTTGTTGGTGGTAATAGGAAGCTTGGGGAATAAATTAGTAAAATTAAAAGCTAGATCTAAGCATATGATAAAACATACCGAGTAAGATGATGGCTTTTTGTCTTGTGGGCTTCCGTTCAAGTTGGAAATTTGTTGGAGACAATTCTCATGGTGAAATCTGCATTTGTTTAGCTATTTTATTTCAAGATGATCTCCTTTCCCACTCCTAGAGATTCATCTTGAACTTTCTTTATTATCTTGACATTTTTGGGTGGTTGTGTTTTTTTTTTTTTGTTTTGTTTTTAATAACTTCAGGGTATTGCTGGAGTCTCGCCGTAAATCAAAGAAAATTACAGCAAGAGGAATCTTTGCAGGTGCCAGGGTGGTGCGAGGAGTTGACTGGCAATGGGAAGATCAAGATGGTGGCAATGGGCGTAGGGGAAAGGTAAAAAAAAAAAAACAAAACAAAACACAAACCTGGATTAAATAAAAAGTTGCTTTTCTATGTGTTAATGTAATGAGCTTGGTGGCCTTTCTAACTGAAGAGTACTAATAGCACCACAGTTGGCTAGTAATTTCTGAATCTTACTCTGTAATGCTCAGGCTCTTAAATAAGGAGGGGGGTGTATAGTATGACCAGTTCATTGGAATTTACATTTTTACAGTTCCAGTGTAAAATTTTTAAAACTAGTACATATTTGTCTTTGCTGTTCTGTGTACAACAGGCTTTGAGATCCTGAGTATATTTATTTCAGCATTACTAGAGCTGGTATAAAAACAGACCTCTCAAGCATAACCCTTGCTGGTCACTACTGCACTCTGTAGTCTGGTTGCTTCTGGGTCACCACATTTGTCTTGGTTTTAAGTGTTTGCACCATGGATTTTTGTTTTTCATCAAATTATTATAGACTTTCTCAATTTAAAGTGAGAACTTTGCAAGTTGTGCACATCACATTAAAGTCTTGTTTAGGTCATCATGAATTTTTTGATATTGTTTATGATTAAAAAAATTGATGGAGAGTTGGATTGCATTGAATGACGTTGAAAACTTGCAAATGTTGTGATTAGCAACAACCTAAACTTACTTGGAACTAATGAAAGTTTGTTTTAAATATAAACTTAAGCAAGGCATGTATATTAGGCAATGTGTTTTATCACCACATGTGGGCTATTACTGAATGACAACCTTATATTCTAGATGTTTATGGACGCATTAGGACTTTTGAGGATTTCATTTTGGATTTTATTGAGAGGAAATAATAAATTTGAATCTTTAAGTAAGAGGCATTCACATATGGTTTAGTTTTATCTTGATTCATTACCCTTTGCTCTGAATTGTGTGGGGCATTTTGAAACCTTGCAAAATAAGGTACTTCGTGTTGGTTTTATGTGCTGAATGAGTGGGATATGCGTAAGATGGAATTGTGTATGAAGAATTTTCAAGAGGGATATAAACTAGGAAAAACAGATAGTAGAGAACATAGTTTTTAAATAAAGGTATGTATTAAGGCAGATTCTGGAAGTTGATTCTTTGAGTAATAGAAGTGTTTTAAGAATTTGCTGCATGGCCTTGTGATTTCAGAAACATCAAAGAAAGTAAGTCCTTTTCACTTCCCTTCTTTTGTCCTGTTGTTGAACAGATTGGCTCTGTAAATAAAACCTTGTGTCTTCACAGTGTTCTGCCACTTGGCTAATGTAGGTTAAACAAAATTTTTCATTCTCTTTTCCTTAGTGAAACACTTTCTAATAAGAATGTGTCAGGGCATCATAAGTTTTTACAATACAGATTTTGTTCTGTACTTAAGTAGTTAGGTTATCTACTATACATATGAAAGAAAAATAGATCTACGGAGTATGTATTCAGGCTGCTATTTTATTAAGACATGTAGGGAATGCTTCTTTTGGCAACTATGGAGTGTTATAAGAAATGTTCGATTAAATTCAGTAGAACTGCTGTTTTATTAATTTGTCCAAAGGGATCAATAAGATTTTAAATTCAAGTAGTTTTTGTAAATCTTTGTTATATAAATGATTTCTTATTTCTAAATAGGTAACTGAAATCCAAGATTGGAGTGCGTCAAGTCCACATAGTGCAGCATACGTTCTTTGGGACAATGGTGCTAAAAACCTTTACAGAGTTGGCTTTGAGGGCATGGTAAGCATAGAAGATAAAAGGTAAAATGCTCAGTGGGGGAAGGGTAGTAAGAATAACTTGTGCTTTATTCTGCTGCTTTTCTAATATCCTTTGTCAGTTTGCATGCTATTAGTCGGGTCATTGTGAATACAGCTGTATGGAACATACATATGTATTAGGAAAGAAGTCTGATCTGGGAATTTATAAAATGTGGGTAATTTAAAGTTCAGAGCTGTTTTTTTGCATAAGTATAGTAAATATTTATGTTGATTTATGTTGCATACAATTATTACTGCGCTAATAGTGTGCTTAAATTAAAATTCAGAACAGAAAAAAGCTTACTCATGAACTTTTTTGAAGACCTTACTTTTTAACTCTTGAACTCCTTAGTTCACTTCAAATTTTAGTCTGAGTACTGCAAGATTTGCAGATTTTAAGCTATAAGAAGTGCTCAGAATCCTCTTAGGAGCGTTTTTTTATTTTGCACTGCGAGGGTGTGGAATTACAGTACAAACTGAATTTGCTTTAGCCGTAGGTTTTTCACTTTCTAATTTCTACAACTACTACTGCAGCTTAATAGAGAAAATGTCAGACTCTAGCCTAAGTGCCTTCTGTTGCTGGGTTTTCATATCCTAATGTGGGTCAGGGAAAGGTTACTTTGATTATCAACTTCTTATAACACCTTAATTAACATTTTCTTTGCATGATTTTTGTTTGATAGTACAGAGGGAAACCACATTAACTTAACATTCACGTGTCGTCTTGTCAGATGCGTATGAGTTATAAAATCTTAAACAGTGACTAGTTTGCTTCTTTTTGGGGAGTGAAATAATTTACTTGCCTTATAGTCTTGCTGAAATAAAATATTTTTAGAATAAAATAGGAAATTAATACAATCTTAGCAGTAAATACATACTTTAATGTCAGATTTAGAAAGAGTAAATATATTTAGTGCAGATCAGCTTTTCTGATGCGTGTTTTGGAAAGTTTACATGCTATTTCATCAATAATCTGAAACAGGTAGATGCTTAGGATAAAGTACATGTCACTATATTGAGTAACATCCTTCCCAGTCTCCCCAGTTCTAAAGAACATTTCTAATATGGTAGCAAAAGGGAAGAACAGCTACAGTACTATGTAGCGTAATATTGTTAAAACAGTGGTTCATGCCTTCTCCCTGACATTTGATTGTGACATGTGGAAAAGGAGTTTAATTATACCAAAGTATAGACAGAGTGAGATAGAGTTCAAGTGATTTTGTTGTTGTTGTTGCAGTAAAATGTGTGGATATCTTAATAGGGGATATAATACTCTGGAATCATTAAATGTTGCTTTTGACCTCAGAAAAAACTCCGTTAAGATAAACTGTACTCGGTTCTGAAATAAATACATTTTCTTATTAAGGGAATAACTTATTTGTAAATTCATCTGTATTCTTTGGCAAACTATTGCTACATGAGAAAGTGCTAAATATTTCTAAAATCCTTAACTGCTTCAATAACTGTAAGCTGAATGGATAAGTAAACGGTGACCTTGCCCCTGAAATATGTACAAATAGAGATATTTGGTCCATCAAGTTAATAATTAACAAAAAGTCTTCTAAATTGTTCATGAACCATCATATGTATGTATAATATATAAAGAGAAATATACTATATATACACCCATATGGGTATCAAGGATAATTTGAGGCTTTGTATGTAGTGCTTACCTGATTTCAGTTCACCTCTATGTTAATTTTGTCTTTGTCAAGTACTTTTAACAATTTTCACATCAAACAGAGCAGTCACATAAAGCTATGTTTTATAACTGATGAGTTGTGTGCCAATTTGTACATTTAATTATGGTTATTTGCTAGTATTGTTGCTCTGTTTTATAAAGCTGGCTAATAGACTGTCAAAGCTCATATGAAGTTGGGGCAAACTTGTCTGAGGGACTTAAGAGTTGATTAAGAATGTCCAGAGTGTGTGGAAACAATATGCAGAGTGTGTGCCCATGTAAATACAGCTGGGAAAGAGCTGTACTTGCAAATGAATAACACTTGACTCAAACACAAATGGAGCTGATTAAAGAAACACAGCTTATTATCGTAAGTCAGGGTTGCTTATTGATAGCTGACGGGCTGTGTCTGGTTCTCAAAATGCATCTATCTGGCCTGCCAGCTTTTCTGTGGGAGAGACAAGGATTGGCTACTGGGGCAGCAGGTGCTGCCTGAGAACTTCCATTTATTTGCAGTCAAATCCTTACGGTTTTTACAGTTCTTAATCGAGTTTGTTGTTGCCATGTTTACATATGAGGTGGTTGAGGGATGCATCCTGTATTTCTTTATGAAGTCTAGGAGTTTCTGCTGTCATGCTGACGCAGGCTCCAAATCCCCAAAGTGAAATCTGGTTTTACGGTGCTGCAGGGTTGAATAACGTGTTTGCTCTATCCATAGTAGGAATGAAGTTTTGTGGACTAATATGGTTATTGGCAGTGCTTGCGCTTCATACCTACGTGCATTCAGATTCTAGAACCAGACCAAGCTGTTAACCATGTTCTCCTACTTAAGAGTACGTGAGCACAGCCTTCTGCAATAAAAAAAAAAAAAAAATTACGTTGTATGGAATTAGAGAATCAAATGAGAACATTGTGATCTAGCTTTTTGGACTTGTATATAGTTTTCATTTCTTCATATTAAGCACCTAAGGATGTAAAACTGTAACATCCATTTGTTTTCAGTAGAATGATTTTGCTAGAAAAACTTAAGAAAATGGTTCCACCAGCAAGCATGCCCTAAATCTGTTTAGTTATTTAGGAATTATTTCTGTGCTACTAAATTTCTTTGCTCCGACCACTTGCCTTTTCTGCTGTGATTAACCTCCTCTTGTTTTTCATGATGGAGGATCTCCTTTCATCTGTGTAGCCTCTGAAAGAACTAACTGTAGTTATCGTTCATCACTGTCACAGTCATCTGTAAGCCATCTGTGTTTGTGTACTTTTTTCCCACAGAAGTCTGTATAGTTGAGTACATAAGGGAAACTAGGAGGATTTCTTGTCCTGATGTTTTGATGTTAAACTTTGTTTCTCATCCTGGTTGATGGCTAATATCTAGTCATCAACTTTTTTTTTTGGGTTACCTTTAAAAGACAATCCTTGAAATTACTCTAGAGGATTTTAAGAGTGGTTTATTAACACACAATTCAAACATAAATAAAACCAAAGTAGGTCTCTTGCCATGCTATGCTTTGCAGGTGAGAGTTACAAAATATATAGATATACACTTTCTTGTGCAGTTATGAGACAGAATGCAAGTCAGATCTCCAGCTGCCTAGTCCTTTATCTTGTCTGCCGTACCTGGAAAATGAGGAATTTAGGAATTAACATGCTTCTGGTTCATGAGCAGCTGTGGAATTGCTCAAAGGTAGAATTTTGTCCTAATCCATGACTTTGACTGGAACATGGCTGGGAAGCACAAGAGTTACTGATTTCTATTCTTGATACAAGTGGCTTCTTTTTCTATATTGACAAGCTTTGACTTGGATATCTTTCAGAAAGTAGGGGTAGTTGTTTTTGAAGTGAGGGAGGAGTGCAATATTCATGTACCTTGTGTATTTTTTTTGCGTTTGTCAGCAGACTTTGTTTTGCTTCTCTTTGTGTGGCCTTACTTCTCTTCATTCTCCCGTAGTCTCAACCAAGCCAAGTTTTTCGTCTTTCTGTGACTGAGTTGCTTAGAAATTTATTTTCCTTAAGCAGAGATGTACTCGTCCAATTTTGTTGTTTGCTGTATAAACCTATAAGGAAGACAATCATGAATTTAAAACAATCCTCTTTAGAAATAGAAGTTTGATGTGGGAAGTTTTTATATGTACCTGTAATCAATAGACAGATTGTGAGCCATTTATTCAGGTTTGGTCTGTGCTCTAATTTCTTCTGCAGGAGGCTGCTGTTAGCACCTCAAACATTTCTACAATTTCAGTTACTTTCTCTTCTGTCTTCTAATTTCTGCTCTTATTGCTTTTGTTTTTATCAGCTCCTTGAAACTGAAAGTGATTTAAATTCATTAAATTTGAAATAACGTGTCCCTTAACTTTTAGCTAAAACGTTAGGATTTCTCCAGTCCCTTGTTGCAGTCTGGTGACAATGCAGCATATGCTGGCCTTGTTCATTTTCCCTGTGAGGGCACACTTCTTTGTTCTCAGACTAAAGACTTCAACAGATCTTTGAAGTATATGTTCACTGCTACCTTTCTCAGACACCTGCATCTGGGGCACAATATTGATTGGAGTAACTGTCAGATCAGTAGTAATTTCTCTATTATTTACTGCTAGTGTAGGCACTATTTCAGTGCATCCGATACGAACATTCTTCTTTTTCTTAGCATCACGCCTGGTCTCCTTATTAGATCTGTAGACTTGTGTCCCTTGTTTGAGTGGTTGGACACCTGTATTGATCAGAGTAACTGAATTGTTCCAGTAAGCATCTGCTCCTTCAGCATTGTTTCGCTCTTCAAGGTCAGGAATGATGGCCCTCTTACACCATCTGCCAACACTGCTCGTGTTGCTGTAATGCACATTTTTTTTATTCCCTGAAGATTTTATGATAATGAAGATGATGCTGGTTTTTTTCAATGGTATAATTGAGGAGTAAGTCAAAGTAAGCTGTTACATTTTCTGTATTTCCTGTTTGGTTCATAAGATCATTATATAATTCAGTCATATACTCCTGGAACTCAAAGGGTTTTTCAGCAAAGTGAGGGAGGTAGATGCTAAGAATGAAAGTTACTCTAGGCAAAAACTATCAGTACTCTCTGTTTGTATTCATCGGCTATTACTTGAAGTCTTGCTGTGTTGTGGTAAAATTTATTGCATTTTTATTTTAGCCATTTTCTTCTTGACTGGGGTTTCCACCTCTTCTCTAAGTATACACAAATTCCAGAAACTTTGTAGCTTTTTTCCCCCCTTTTTCTTGAAAGAATCATCTTCTGGGTTCATTGAATGATTTGTACATCCAGTTAACATATAAACATGTATGTTTTATGTTTGTCCTTGCATATTTGTCTCCTCCAGGTACTTACTCTTGACTCATAGTTGTTGCTTCTGTTTCTGCTCTCCACATTGCTTTGACTCTAAAACTCGCATTTCAACTTTTCCTGGTTTTTGGTATATTTACCATATTGCACTTGTATACGTCATCTTCAGATGATCCACCTACAAGACTTGTACTCTTAGAACTGCTGAAGATCTGGGTGGAGTCCAGTAAAGGACAGTACAGCAGAGCTTTCCAAGTGAGGAGGGGTGTTAGCAGTTGTGATATATGGTCAGTGTGCTGTGGCCAGACTTGGGTGTGCTTGAGCCCCATCCTCACTAGGGGCCTCTTCCACCTCACAGTCCTGAGAGGAGGATGCATTAATACTGCTCTTGATTTTCAAGCTAAGAGGACAGCGTGTTTTTTGGATTTGATAAAAATAGTCGCTGGTTTGCTTGAGGTAAATTTTTAGTTACTCTGTCAGTTTTTCTGATGATGAGGTAGAATAAGTACAGTTTCCTGTCTTAAAACTCTTGGGAGTTCTTTTCAGGGTTGGTTGTGGAAGGAACTCTTTGCTGTAAATACAGTATATATCACTTAGTTTTACTGTCCTAATCTCTGTCAGTGTTTCAACTTTGAGTACATTTTGATTCCTTCTCATTTTTTTGCCAGAGGCTTGTGTGGAAAAATAATCACATTGCTTTGTTTTTGTATGGTAGTTAGATCAGTAATCTAACATTGACTCTACAGTGTTGCTGGAATGAAGGCAAGTGTGAAGCTGAGACTGAACAGTAAGTTACAGCTTAGTTTAACACCCAAGTAAGTATATTATTATACTCCAGAAGTAACGTGCTGCAGGCTGGACAGTAAGAGAGATCAGTGGGTTTCTGTGTTACCCTGTGAAACTCAAGTTATTTCAGGCTCCTTCCTGAGAATTACTGTTTCAAGATTGTGAGTAGTCTTTATTTCTGCAGTTAGCTTTTAGCCATCACTTCTCTGTATGTTAATTCTGACTGCAGTGCACCCAAACATTACCTGTCTGCAGGAAGAACTGTTCGGGACCTTTCTGCTTGGTGCTCAGAAGAGGACGAAAGCAGCGCTCTCCCATCTGCTCCCCTTGGCTCACGTGCAGCCAGCTGCTTGCTGTCTGACATGGGAGTCTGTATTCAGGGGATGAGACTGAGTGCTGCCGAGCCCATTTAGGCTCCATGGGCGTTCGTCAGCTTGCCATCTGGGATGCTGGGACGCTCAGCGACCCTTTGTCCTCGGCTCAGTGGAAGGCCGGCCTGCCCGCTGGGTGGCAGCATGCTGCCGCAGTCAGCTGTCCATGTGCTGCGCTGAGCCCTTCTCCTTTATTGCTGCCCACGAGATGCAGCTACATCTCGTTATTTCGGTCTGTTCTTTGTAGGTTTGGAAATACTCTGGATTCTCTGTCGTTTCTGGCTGCTTAGCAGTTTCGCGTCACTGAGGGAAGTTTTGTGGCCAGCAGTGCTGTGGTGACTTAGATGGCATGAGAGTTCATTTTAGTCCTTTTACCAGTCAATAAACTCAGAGTGTGGAGGGAAAAAAAATATTTATAAAAAAGTTTGTTTAGTTTTGGTTGGTTACATCACAGCCACCACCTGTCCTCTTTATTTCCTTCCCCTTTCCCTTAGAATATTCTGACATGTTTACAGACAGTGCCCAATCTCCTTCCCCAACTCATCATGCACACAGAGTGCCCTTTGTTTAGTGAGGATTGTTCTGCAAGGAGCAATGCCAGATGGTAGCCCTTTGGCTTAGAGGGTTACACAGAGATAGAATTAGAGGAAGGGAGAATTATAGGGACACTGCTGGCTTTTTGAACAGGAGCTGGTTATCACTCTTGAAACTTTTGTTCCTCAGATAATACAAAGTGATGGAGGCTTAGGCTTTTGAATGTTTCTCTTTAAATAATCATGTGTACCTCAGCATAATTAAACAAAAACATAATAGCATAATATCTTTGTATTCTGTATACTCTCCGTAGGAAATTCTTCAGTTTTTAGAGTTTGTGTGCCAGGTTTTATTCTCTGAATTGTTAAAATGTGTCAGGAAAAGTGTTGCAAAGTGGGGGCAGAACTGGCAAGTTTTAAGTGATGTCATACAGGAAAAGGCTGTGGCCTCAAACACTGTCTGCAAATGCTTCTTTCTTTGCTTGCAATCATATGCCTTTTTTAAGGATAACTTTATAAAGCAATGCCAAGGAGATGTGTTATTTTAACACCTTTTTGAGTTAAAAATACTGTATCTTTTATGGCCTTTTATATTGGTAAAAGTTACTAAAATCTTGAGGATATCAGGGCTGACAACTTGGAAAGTATTTGAGCTTATTTGTGTTAGTGACTTTCATGAGGCATTTTTTTGTACCCACAACTTTCAGCTTTGCTTAATTGAGTGTATTTCAGTTCTAGTTCCACTGACCTGTGCTAACCAGAAAACTGAGTAAGGACTAAAGTTGTCTTAATCTCTTTCCTTAGTCTGACCTGAAATGCGTCCAGGATGCAAAAGGAGGCTCTTTCTACAGAGACCATTGTCCTGTGTTAGGTGAGTTGAAAACAAAGTAAATTTGCCTTGATCTGCATTAAGTATACCTAGTCTTGTTTTCTCTTTTCAAATTTAATCTAAAATTACAGTTCTTTATAGTGAATGTAAATGGTATCATTTCTTTGTGTTAACAGTGAATTGTAACTCTTTCCTCAGTGTATATGATGTCAGCGTTCCAAGTGAATGGTGAGGGTACTGTTAAGAAATCACATGCTGGGCACTGTACTTCCAGAGAGCCAAGTATCTATGCATTCTTAGAAGTTTACTATGTTGTGTGTTGTGTTGTTTTGTTTTTTTCCAAAGGTAAAGGATGCAGACTGAAAACAGTATTCTATCTGTATGTCCTTTAAACAAAGACCAGGACAGAAAGAAGTCACTGCGACAACATGGCTGGTTGTAGAAATCAAAGTGCATTGAACATGAGCATCCATTCACAAGCGTTCTTACTTCCACAGCAGTTTCTTCTTCAACAGTATCAAAGTCTTTTCTTGGCCATTCTGTCCTCTTCAGACTTGATGGCATTTCCAGTTGCAGAACTATATCTGGTGTGGATTTCAGTCTCTGGAACTGGTCTCTCTTCAAAGAATGTTTTTATCTCTGTCAGACTATTTGTTTCTACTTAATATTACAGTGTGAGGACTCGTTCTCTTACTGCCTCTTGCTAGGCAGCAGTATTGTTAAAGGAATTCTGATCCTCTCCTTTGTCACTGATATTGTCATTGAACTCAATTGTCATGAGTTCTATGGTTGTCACTCTGCTATTCTGTGAATGACAGCAGATAGCATCCTCTGTTTCTATCAATGAGCAGTTGTACAAGATTATTCTCATCAGTTACCTCAGCTTGAGGTGTGTGAATGTATGCTCTTTTCCATCAACTATTGACTTTCTGTGATGATGTCTTTTGAAAGCAAGCATTGTCCGTGGCGAAGGTTTTTTGCACAAAAATTTGCAAGTTTTCTTTTTTGTAGTCACATTCCCACTTAGAACACTAAAGATGCTTTCATCACTGATCATTTTGGAGATAGTCTTTTGTCAGTTCTTTTTCCAAATTCTGGGACTATCCAAATTCAAAATCACTTTATATGGGCATTTTGCCTGTCTTTCAACTTGCAAATGGGTAGGTGGTACTTTGTATATAATTTCCTCACAACTATCAGAGCTAGATGTTTCCAGACGTCTAGCACCATATGATAGTTATTACATCTTGGTTAAAAGCCATAGTAGAAGAAGTACTTAATATTACCTTTTTTTTTTAGTTGCCTTGAAACTTCAACAAGAAATACATTATTTCATATCCAGAGATTCAGAGTTTTTTAACCTGTTCATATCTGTTTTAACTCTTGACCACTACAGTTTGATAGATAAGGAGTCTTACGATTATCAGCTCTGTCAGAAATGAATTTCTGTTGTTCACATTGCTTGGAAAATTACTGTGGTCATGTGAACAACTTCTTTTCTTTTCCATTTTAGGTGAGCAAAATGGTAACAGAAATCCTGGTGGTCTGCAGATTGGTGATCTTGTAAACATTGACCTTGATTTGGAAATTGTACAGTCTTTGCAGCATGGTCATGGAGGATGGACTGATGGCATGTTTGAAACCTTGACAACAACTGGAACAGTTTGTGGCATTGATGAGGATCATGACATTGTAGTACAGTATCCAAGCGGCAACAGGTTTGTTTTATAGCCTTTGTCAATGATAGTCACAAACTTCCTTTGCCTTTGGCACATGTGATCACTTACTGCCAGAGAGGTTCTATTCTCCTTTTGTGTATATTAAAATATCTCTGAGAATTTTTCTACTTCTTTTGCAGTATGTAATGAGAACTTTTATATAAAAGCTCTTTGAACTTTAAAGACTTAAAGTTGTAGTAGGACAGGGAAGTTTGTTGCCTTTCAAGCTTAGAAAAAGGTTAAGTCCAAAATAATGAAGTTGTAGAATATCTTATTTCCAAAATGTTGTGTTTTACACAGTACTTGTTCTTTATCATTATTATTATTATTATGAGGTATCCCATGGCTTCAAGGAGAACAGGAATAGCAGTGAAATGTAGAGTTTCAGGAAAATGGGTTAAGAGAACTGGTGATGAATGCCTGTGTTGGGAATCTCATCTAATAATATAGATACATTGACTTGATCTGTATCTAGCATTTTTTTATTCAATGGGGTGTTAGTTTGTGTAACTGTGAAGCAAGAATAGGAAGTGTTGGGAAGGTTGTTGCTGAAACCACTCAATTCAAGCCAGATTTTATGTTCTGTGAGCTGCTTCCTTGCTAACAGGATTCAAACGCAGCTATACTGATAAATCTGAGCTGATATGGCCAAAGAGTTTTGTCATCTTGCTTACAGGTACTGGTTTTCTCTTTAAAATGCAGCCAGCGAGTAGATTATTTTTTCAGCTGTAGGGGTACAAGTACCATTCTGTCTGACAGTTGTGGCTATAGAGGCAGTCAGAGGAGCTAATCTGTATTGTGGGTTTTTTTTTTCCTTGACTTTTATGAATCATCTGATGCTTCTCAACAAAATCAAACAGCTGAATGAAAGTCAACCCCAGACCAAATTACATGTAAAGGGCAGACTACCATATTAAATACTGGAATATAATCATGCATAAAAGCAGCTAGATTTCTGTAAACCAATAAAATTGATAGTAAAAAATAGGATAGCTCAGTTAAAAATTCAGGTGCATCTCAACCATGCCTTTGATTGGAGACTCTTTATAACTCAATGTTGCATCTTCTGACCTGGGAGAGGAGAGGCAACATCCGGAGTTCTTCCCTTGTTGTTTCTTGACAGTACAATCCTTTGTGAGACAGTTTGAATCTTTCCCCTTCCAATTAGACTGACTTGTCTCCTTCTTGCCCTGGAAAAATAAAAACAATAAAAAATACTTTCAAGAGTATTACGTTGTCGTGAACTGTTAGCTTGTAAGATATTTCTTCTTTGCTTCAATAATTTACATCTCTGAAGATGGCATTATTCCACTAATGAGCCACATTCACTCATGTGCAAGAAGTAGTTAACGATATATGCTGCAGCATCAATTTGCAGAAAGCTTTTAGGCATGCAGGCAGAACCTTATCTGGTTTATTTATCCATATTTTTTAACATTCATTTCACTTCTCAAGTTTAAAATCTGCTTTAAATGATTCTTTGTCTAGGTGGACATTTAATCCAGCTGTTCTCACCAAAGCCAACGTTGTCCGAAGTGGAGATGCTGCTCAAGGTGCAGAAGGAGGTACTTCTCAGTTTCAAGTGGGTGACCTTGTTCAAGTGTGCTATGACTTGGAGCGAATCAAACTTCTCCAGAGAGGTCATGGAGAGTGGGCTGAAGCAATGCTTCCTGTAAGTAGCTGTACATTTGGACTCAGGATGATTAAACTTGTATAATATTTGTGGTTATGATTGTTAATAATACCTGGAGACTGTGAAACTATGACTTTCTCCTAAGTCAGAGAAAGTATGTTTCACTAAACAATGTTTAGTACTTGCTTAACCTGATAAAGCTTAGCTAAAAGGATTAGCAACTATACTCTTATACAACTGACTTGATAACATTTGTTTTCTGTGATGTTCAGATTTCTAAATATTTACTTTAGATGTTTACTTCATTGCAGACTTTGGGTAAAGTTGGTCGTGTTCAGCAGATCTATTCAGATAGTGACTTAAAGGTAGAGGTTTGTGGGACATCTTGGACATATAATCCAGCAGCTGTCTCAAAGGTGGCATCAGCAGGATCTGCTATAAGTAATGCGTCTGGTGGTAAGTTTGAAGAATAATCAGTAATGCATGTGTGGCAAGTACTTGTGTTAATCACAAAATTGCTAAGTACTGGTACGAAGTTTGTATGTAAGATTAATAAAGCTCAGACTTGATATTCTGCTAATCCAATATTATGCTTCATAGATTGATGAAAGGAGAAGCTTGCAGTAGACATGGAGATGTTTATAGTTATCTTGTTTGATACAAAAACTCCAAATCAAATGTGTTTTTCTCTTTGACTACAGTGCAAGTATTTCTTTGGAGGTCAGCTCTGAGGGCTTTAAAGCTGAAATGGTTAGAATGGACATTAGACTGGAACAAGCTGTAAGGCATGAAGAGTGTCACTGGGAGAAGAAAGGAGCGTATTTGTTGTTTAAAGCTGGTTGGAGATAGCAAGCATAAATAAGGGATTTGTTATAAGCAGTTACTCAGGATAACATTCTTTCCTTAAAGGTTTTGTCTTAAAACTTAATTAGGTGTGCTTTGGTTAATTGTAGTGGGAATTTTTTTTTTAGACTACATAATCGTATTTCAGTTCTGTTGAACCTGCTCTTGCTCATCTAATAGTGATGGCAGAAGGATTATCCAGTACGTGTTTCGTGTTCTATTGGCTGTTTCATTAATCAGCTGTACTGGAATGTCTTTTTTCTTCTTTGTCATAGCTAATTGTTGTTTTTTTTAACCCTTTCACATATTTACTTTAATGTGAAAAAATCTTTCTACATAGGCTTTTAGACTTTTTCACAGGGACTATGAACGTAAGTACAGTGTACTTTCTCCAAAAAAAGGGGGAAAGAAAAGGCAAAGTCACAGTGGCTATAATAATAGAGGGCAGCAAATAGACAAAGTGAAGGAAGAAGACTAAGAATCCTAATACATTAACGTGTAAATTTGTGTTTTTACCTGCTCCCTCTCCTTTCTGTATTTTGTGGTAGACAAGCTATTTGTGGTGAAATCAACTTCTGTTCTGAAATATTTGATGTGACAGTCTCAACTATTTAAGGGGATGATTAGGATTCAGGATTTACTCAAAACTCAATAATGATTTAAAGGTAGTTTGTGTATTACTAGTTACATAGTTACATGTCTTTAGAAATGTGACAAATTTTGCTGTTGTTTTTCTATTGTGGTTAGAATTATAGTCTTAACTGTGGTTTGTTTAATAATTGTAGAGAGATTGTCCCAGCTATTGAAGAAATTATTTGAAACCCAAGAATCTGGAGATCTCAATGAAGAATTGGTTAAAGCTGCTGCCAATGGAGATGTTGCTAAAGTGGAAGATCTGCTAAAGAGACCAGATGTGGATGTGAGTTATGGGTGGACTGGTAATGGTAAAGGAATAGATACCCCTAGCCAATCAGTAGTGTGCCTGCTTAGAAGTAATACACGTTGTTCCAGCGCATCATCTCTCATTTGTTTTCCTTTGAATTGTGCAGAGGGATGTCTGAAAATGCTGCTTAATACCTTATTTCACTGGACAAGTTTTGTTATGCTGTCTGCTGTGAATAAAATTGTCTTCAGTCCCATATCTTCCAGAGTCAGTGCAGAGAGTTAAACACTCAGAATTAATGAAGGGTCTTCAACTTCTTTTGTTTTTAGAGAATAGAAGGAGGGAGGGCAGGTTTGTATGGGTGCATTTTTGTGTTTGGATTTTTTTTTTCTGCGTTCGTGAGGTAGATCATCCAATCTACTCTCTCGGATACTGTTTACCAAATTGTTTATTCACATTACTATGTAATTAGAAAATGTTTAAAGGCTTGATTCAGGGAAATCGCAATCAGATTTTTTTTCTTGCTACAACAATAGGTATTCTTGTAGGAAAAGGATTAAACTCCATCAATTCTGAGGGCTAGTTTGTAGCTCAAGATTATACAAAGCATGGTATTTTGCTCAGATTGACTTTTGCTGTTGACATAAATTAGAAAATGAAGTTAAGTATAACTTAGAGCAGAGAACAGACATCATTATGGGGCCTCTTTTCAAAAGCTTGCCTTTACAGATGCCCGAAGGTAATCAATATATTTTTTTTAATTGAGCTAACATTAAGGTCTTAATATGTGTAATAAATACTTCTTACTTCTTTCCTTCAATCTAGTCAATACTATAAAAATAAGATTGAGTAAACTTAGGAGAAGATGATGTCAAAAAGTTAGCTTTCTAAGAATAGTTCATTTGCTAGTCTTTTGCTAGTCTTCTGTTGTGATCCAGTAATATGCTCTTTAAGTTTTCTAAGACACTTGCATGTATATGCTGTCTTGTAGGAGTGTGTGTGTATCTTGCAAATTATCTCAAAGTATTATATTGATTAATTGCTTCCAGGTAAATGGACAGTGTGCTGGACACACAGCTATGCAAGCAGCTAGTCAGAATGGCCATGTTGACATTTTGAAGTTGCTTCTGAAACAGAATGTGGATGTAGAAGCAGAGGTAAATGAAATATTTCAAATATATACTTTCTGTACCCTTAAGTTTAAAACTTGTCTACATAAAGGAATAACATCTCTGGAGTTGCTTTCTGGCAGTGATTTGTAAATTCTTCTGGTTTTATTTTAGATACTTTGCACTACATGCAGCTATATTTCTAATCTTTCTAACACATTTCTTACTGATGACAGGTTAACTGCCTTTGCTTTTTTTGATTGGTAGATAGCTATTAAAAAAAAAAAAAGCTGAGCAATAAAGGATGTAGAAAAGTTTAATTTTTTTTTAATGGTATATAACCAGGTTGCAGAGAAATGAATAGGACTATCTTTTTATACAGATTGCTTTTTTTGGACAGAATTTGGCAAAGTGTTGTGTATTCAATAAAAGATACATTGCTTTGTGTTTAAAAGCTAGTTATGCTATGTTGATATCACTGAACTGATGATAGAATCCTTGGTAAAGAAATCATTTTCATATTCACTGGAATACCTTTGCTGCCTAGAAGTTTTCTACTTAAATGGCAAAAGTGACAAATTTGGTGCAGTATGTTGTTGCTGAGGTTTGACATCTGTGAAGCACCTTCATTTTAGAAGCAGTTCTTTCACTGCAGTACACACTGTACACTGTTGTAAACTAGTCTAAGCTGCTTTTCGTCTGTACTATGGGATCCAAGCTGCAGCATTCATCAAGTTGTGGACTGATACTTCAGTGGTGTAAGGATTAGATGCATTGCAGAGGGAGGTCAAAGCATTATCTACACAGCTTTGAGATAAGACATCTTGTAATCATCTGGTAGAGTTGTTAGTGTTCCTACTATCTCAGTCGTAAGAAGATTCTGTCAGTGTCGCCTCCTCTATGCTTACCTCAGCTTAATTCTGAGTGGCCTGTTTAGTCAGGAAAAAATTGTTGATGACAGTTTAGGAAGCCTGTTATTAAATACTAACAATATGTAGCCTTCTAGTCCACTAAAATGAATGGGTATCAGTTGTTGTATTGACGATGCTGACAATATTATGTCCTTGGCATGTATAGAAATAAGGTGCTTTTAGTATTTTATTTTTATATTGATAACATTAGATTTATATTGTCTTAGGAAAGATGCTTAACTAGTTGCTAGCTTTTTCTAGGTATATTAATATGCTACTGTCTAGAAATTACACAGTGTGAGTTAGCTCCTGAGATTGCTAGTTTTTATGATGAGCTTAGAAAAGAGCATACTTTTGTAAACCGCTGCTCATTAAAGTAGGAATTCCATACATTAAGATTTCATAAAATAATGGTTTTGTCTCAAAATTGGAGTATGTTTTAACTGTAAAATATTTAATAAATTAAATGGGATTTCGTCGGCAAGTATCTCAGTAAACTTTGTAGACTGTAAATATGAAAAAGCTATTTACCTCCTACCTGTGAAACTGCTCTCAGAATTAAGAAAAACCATACTTGTCAAGCTGATGGTTAGGTTTCATCTCATGGTGATCGTTCTAACTGGAGGAGGAATAGTGAAAAGTTCTCTTTTCTGATGCATTACTACACTAAACAGATGACTTTGCTTCTGAATTTTTAATAATTTTCTAATGACAAAATTAAATCCTGCAAATACATAGTGATATCTCACTGTGCACAGAAGTTCAGACAAGCAACTAGCTTATGGAAATTACTGTATCATTGAAATGTTATATATGTTCCATTTTACTTTTTGCTTTTGTGTATTCTTGTTAATGTTGAAATCACTTGTTCGGCATTTTCAAAGTTTTCATAGAACCATAGAACATTCTGAGTTTGAAGGAACCTATGAAGATCATGAAGTCCAAGCCCTCAGTAGTATGGTCCACTCCTATGGATGTTAAATCAACCTTAACTAGCAAGTTTATGACTTTCATTACTTAATTCTCAGTTTACATGAAACTGAAACAAACTGAAGTGAATCAGAATTTTAATGCTGTGAAACTTCATTGTAGAATCAGAACCTGTGTTTAATTTCAGCATCAATCCCAGATTTCCTTTGGAAACAATTTATGAACTCGAAGTTAAGACATGATAAGCCCTAATATATATTAGCTTGATTATATGAACAATTCTCTGGTTTTCTTCCATGATTTGGAATTTGATGGTTCCCGGATTACAGAACGGGTTACCCTTAGTTACAGGGTGGGTGGTGTATTGTGGTTTTGTTGACAGTGGTGTAGCATTGAATGTCATATATTATAGAATATATATTTCTGTACACAAACATATTCTTCATTCTCTATTAATCCTTTATGGCTTGATCAATTCTTTTATTAGTTTAGTAAATAACCTCAATTCCATTCAAATGCCCCTTTTTTTCTTCAAAGAAATTTTCATGGTTTAACTTTCATCTTCTTGAAATGAAATGTGGAATACATTGAGTTAAACTAATGTTTCTTCCTTAGGATAAAGATGGAGACAGGGCTGTCCATCACGCGGCCTTTGGTGATGAGGGTGCTGTGATAGAGGTTTTGCACCGAGGCAGTGCGGATCTGAACGCTCGCAACAAACGGAGGCAGACTCCACTTCACATTGCTGTCAACAAAGGTCATCTCCAAGTCGTGAAGACTTTACTGGACTTCGGCTGCCATCCTAGTCTCCAGGTAACGTAAATGTTAGAATAGATTTGCATTTTAGGTATTTACTTTTAGCATTTGAAGTGTGTGGATGCTGTTTATAGATAACAGAATAATTATGGAAAACAGGATGGAAAGGAACAGGCCTTGTGACGTTACCTGTCCCGTCTTCTACCCTAATGTGACAAACTGTAATAGAAATGCTGTCATATTGATTTGTTTTCTAAACAGCTAGATAAAGGCACCTGATTTACTTAGGCCAGTTTGTGTTAATTGATATTTTCACAGACTGTAGTTATGTATGGTTGTTAATTTTTTCTCCAAATTCTTGCGCTATCTATCTGCAGCTGTTTGCAGCTTTGAATTTTTCTTTGACTGTTGATACTGTGGAATGTTTCATTGAAAGAAACCTTTTTTTCCCATCCCCAGAATTGATCTATCATTGATACAACTAAAGCTCAGACTTTTATCTAAAAGGTCATGATATATGGGGCCTCAAGTTCTGTAATTACACAGGCAATTTTATCTGTAATGAATGTGGTGGAAGCTGTGACATATGAGTGGAACTTCCTGTTGAGAAGGTAGAAAAACCTGCAGTCAAATAAGCAAGCATCTGTATTCTGCATGAGCTTAATGCAGTCTCATGCAGTATATTAGTAGAACAAATCAGAAGAGATTTGCAGTAGAAAGAAAAAAACCTAATGTCCTGGGAAATCAAGATTCATTAATAATATGTTTACCATCTTGTTTTGCCGTAATGTCGAAAAACAGTAAGTTTTTCAAAACTGTATATTCATGTAACAGAAGTAAAGCAAATTTAAAATCAGTGAATATAGTGATTGTTTATCTGCTTTCACCTGGCTTCATGAGTACTCTCTTGATCTTGCTGAGCCTGAGCTGTCAGCCAGCTAATGTTTATCCAGACTCTAGTATTCATTGAAGTTCAGATAAGTGAAGTCTTTTCTCTTGATTTTAGTCAAGGGTGGTAATGTGCATCATACAATGATCTGTGGGTAGCCAAAGTGAATCTCTCTGAGTTGAAATAGCAGAAATGTGTTTGGTTTGAAAAATTCAGTAGAACGGTGCTATGGGTCTCTACCTGGAAAATAAAACTGTCATTGAACTTAGTGAACTTTCAGATCCTGCAGGTCTGAACGCTAACATGCAAAAAATATCAGTAGGCAATTGACTTAGTGGATCAGAGCAGAGTAGTCAGACTGAGGAATGACTGGAATTTAAGTGCCCATCACTCTTCTACTTAAGCCCATTTCACTGTGTAAACAGAAGCATGCTAATTTGTAAGCAGTAAATTCAGCAAATATGATCAATTGGACTGGATAAAAGCTGCATAGTTAAATTCTGGCGAACAGGTTCAAGTCTTTCCTTTATTTGACACTTTGTCGATTTGTGATTCTCACGGTAAAGATTCTAAAGATTGGTTTTCATATTACAATATATTGCTAAAATGTTCAGTTACTGTGTGTATTAGTTAGTAGTTGAGTCAGTGACAAAAGTCTTCCTGACTTATATGGTGTTAAAATTTTACTGGAAGCATAAATCTGGAGTTTGCTTAGATAGCAGCAAATAAGCATAAATGGATGTTTTCTCACTGTTAATCATAGGACATTCCTTTTTAGCCCAACCATTTGTGTCCTTGAATAAGTAATGTTACAAACTACTTTTAGGAATAAGTAGAATTTCCCCTTATTTGGGCTATTTGAAGAATAAAATGACAAGCTAAAATATGAATTATTTGTCTTCAATTCAATTATACAATGAAATCACAGAAATATTTTCATTTTCCTTGTGTAATGTAATCCAGTATGAGCTATAAGAAGTTTAAAAGCTTAATATTGCTTGTGATGTTGGCCTTTACTTCATGGAAAATGATGTGCTTCAGTTAAAGCGACAGATGTGCATAAATTTATTACTTGGTCTGCATTTTATTTTTGGTTCTCTTCAAGCTTTTATATCATACCATCTTTTTGGCATTATCTTTTTCATGGTTAATTACTAACTTGATCTTTGCCATCATCACTCAGAATTCCTTGCATTTTCCCTGCCTGGCTAATCTCCTCTGTTGTGTTCTTCTTGTTGCTCTCCTTCTGTTACTCAGAAATGTTAATTTGAGCATCTCATTAATCCAGATGTGAGATGCAGAAGCTGATATCTACACCAGTATCTCCAGTACTGTCACATGCAAGGCATTCTTAAACTCTGGTTTGGAGTTCTGGTAGCAGAATAATCACAGAAAACTGCGAGCCCAGGGTGGTATTACCTACTTGAGTTTGCAAAACCAGAGCAAGAGTAGAAGCACCGTGCTCTGAACTCTGCAATATAGCCACACTTCTAGAAATGAAGAGCTGTTTTGTGTAGTCAGTTTTTCCTACTGATATTTAAATGCTGCTGCTTCTTAATGTGGATGCATGCAAAACCTGATGTAATCTGTTTCTGGCTTCAGGATTCTGAAGGTGACACTCCACTTCATGATGCAATAAGTAAAAAGCGTGACGACATCCTGGCTGTATTGTTAGAAGCTGGTGCAGATGTTACTATCACCAACAACAATGGCTTTAATGCTCTTCACCATGCTGCACTAAGAGGAAACCCAAGGTAAAGACCTGTCTTCTTCTCACAAATGACAAAATAATTTTTAAAAACAAGTGCATAGAAATGTAGAATCGTGGTATTCTTTAAAAGGTCCTTAAGCCTACATATAATTGTGTTTGTTAATTTTTGATATTGTTTAGATAGGAATTCTTTCTGATAGTTAAGTAGCCTCAATTAGAATGCAACCACTAGTCTGCTCAGTTCACTGCTGTGTTGAGGTAACTCCAGATCTCAGAAATTCTGTGTAGTGCCTGTAAAAGTTTACAAATAGGCTTTGACAAGTAAGAAGTTAAGTAGGACCTTAAAGCATTTGTAAAAATGTTTTCATTCTTCTTGAATATTGAAACTGAGGAAGGGATTTGAGTTTTTAGAAACAGTTGAGTGACTTTTAAAGATACTGTGGTTATAAACTGATCTTAGGATTGGGTTGTTGGGTTCAATTCCCTATGACATTATAAGAAACATGTAATTTTGTTTCCTCAAAAGCATGTTATGGAAAGAATTTCTTCAGGTTTTATGTAATAGGTTATTCTGAAGAAGTTAAATTTAAGGCATATTTTGTTTTGTGCTAATTGCATACTGTACATGTACGTTGAATCCTTATAGTTTTCGAAAAATGATTGCATAGGTAGAGGTTCATGGGAAAACTTGCTGCTACTTACTATGTTATGGATAAACTGATTTTCTTCAAGGCTGTTATTGTAGCAAGACTTTGGTGGTACTGTATGGTGGAGAATTGTCTTTGCATGAAGAGAAATGTTAAATACTGAATTCTGCTACTTTTCAGTTGAGTGAAGTTGGACTGATAAGGTTGTATATTGTGTATGGGGATAACATGTGGATGAGTCTCTTAGCGTATAGTTATCGAGGCTGATAGCCAAAAGTAAATATGAGTGTTTATATACGTAAAGTGAATGGAATCACTTGATAAGTTGAAAATTGTGGTTGGGAGTGCTGATGGGAACAATTAATGTATTTACAGCTCCCTACAGTGCCTGTAATAGGTCTGTAAGAGAACATTTTGAGGATGTTGTGAAGGAGGCATATTTTTGGCATTCAAAAATAGTTGTTTCACAAATGGATAACTTAGTGTGAATTCTCTGTATTTACGTAACAGTGTTAACCAGGAATACTGTGTGCAGTCTCCAGTTACCTGGATTGGATACTTTTTGTTAACTTTCTCTTCTGCGTTGCTTTCCTTAGGCTCTTGTCACAGTTGGTTTGCATGGAAAGTGATCTCAATATGAGATGCGGGGAGAGTGTATGGGGTAGAAGAAAGCTCTTCATAGGGATACTGAAGATTTTTCTGTGGGTGAATATTTTAGGAGCTACAGGTTTTTTCTTCAACAGAGGTATCAAAATTGGAGCTTGGACTAGTTTAGTTTGACAGCTGGCATAATGTGAGGCATAGTACAGTTTTTTCCCGGAATCCTTTCTTCTTTACTGAAGGTTTTACTTGAAGAGTAAAAATATTTCCAGTATTAGTGATTTGAACCTTGTGTAGGCTTCCCTGTATATGTATTCTGACTAACATCTGAAAAGGTTTGATATATAAAGCAGTTAGATATCTACTGTGAGGATAGTGAGACTCTGGAGCAGGTTGCCCGGTGAGGTTGTGGATACCCCTTCCCTGGAGGTGTTTGAGGCCAGGCTGGATGGGACTTCGAACAACCTGGTCTAGAGGGAGGTGTTCTTGTCTATATCAGGGGGGTTGGAACTAGATGATCTTAAAGGTCCCTTCCAACCCAAACCATTCCATGATTCTATGATTCTACTTTTTTGTTGCAGCAGTACTTGAGTACCTCTGAAGCAGGTAGACAGAGAAAACCTTCTTTTCTACCGAGGACGTTAGTAGTTTCATTTTTTCTCACAGAATTAAATATTTTACATATCAACCTGGGAAGAAGTTAATGGAAATAAAAAGATTTCAAAAAAATTTGTTTGTACCACTCCTTCCATGCATCTTCCCACCAGCCCCAATCATAATTATTTGATTCATTTGAGAATTATTTCATTTATTTCATTATGTTGATCTGTAGTTCTGCCACTGGCCTCTTTCTGGATGAAAACAGGTTTTTTTATATTTGTTACCAGTTCTTTCTAATCTGTTATAGAGCAGTAGATACTGCTAATCAGTAAAATGCACTGAGCACGAAATATTTGAAGTACTGTTAAAAATAACACTCTGAATTTTACCTTGTAGGTGGTATGGGACACAAGCAGTACATAATACATTCTGCTTGAAGCCTTACTTAAGCACTTACTTGTATTTCCTAATCTAAGCTTTCTAAGCTGGAGTTTGTGTGGCTTCAGGCTATGGTGCCTTATATGGAATACACTGCACTAGACTCCCCTTAAGGTCAAATATATAAATATATAACTAATTATTATATGAATGTTTCATTTTTATTAAAAGTACCATGAACCTTAAAGCTTTGCAGACTTTGCCTCTTCAGCGTTAATGAGATTTTTCAGAGTAAACTTTGAAAATACTGTACAGATTAGCTCTGTTTCCCACATTTTCAACTTCTGGTTATGTTTGATCTATTCGCATACCTGTGACTTTGGATTTTTCATCTGAAGATGAGGCTGTGAAGTGTGGGTGTATTATATATCCATTGCCCCAGTTAGATGGAGATTTGCATTGTATCTTGTGAAGAGAGCTATTCACACTGCAGTCTGCATCTTAAATAGAGGCTGCTTTTGGAGCTGGCTTCACTTGGCATACATGTACTACTAGTTCTTCAGACCATTCTGATAGATTTTAGGTTAAAAAAAATATTGGGGTAAGATGCAGTTTTACACTGCTTTTCAGTAGCACATGGTTTGTCATGTCTGTGTTCGTAAACTAGTAAATAGGAGATAGTGTTTCAGAATGGAATTGCAATTTTTCCCCGTAGTTCTTATATTATTTTTCATAGATCTGTCCTTCTTTTTAAATGTGCAGATGGTTTGAACTTGTTGGTAATGGAATTTAACTGCTGTGCTCTGTGAGAGTTAAGATTTCAGCTGTTCTTAGTGTCTCAGGAATTTGTGTTGTTTGGTCATGCAAGTCCTCCAAGAGACAAGTTCTGGAGTAATCGAAGAGTTGTAAAATTATTTTCTGCAACAGTAAAAGCAATATTTGCTTCCATGTTTGCTCTTCAAACAGTGTAGATAGAAGCTGAATGCTTCAAAATAAAAAAAAAAAGCATGCTCTTAAAACCATTTACTGAAGTATTATGTCAGAAAATGCTTTGAAAGAGGACTTTTGTTCGGATTGGTGTCGAGAAGGAATATAATCTCTATGGGCAGACCTATAATTAGATAGCACATTAGCCTGTAGCTGTTGAGGTCAGTGACAAATTTATCTTCAAATAGTAAATAATATGCCCAGATAGCATACAAGACAGCAAATACAGTTTCTACCCTGGGGTGTTTCTTCCCTTGTGCAATTTGTTGTATTTTTTTGAAGGAGAGAACGGGACAAAGGAAAGTGTGTGTGGGGGGGAACAGAGATGTCCAGAAATTAGATGTGCTATTGCAAATACTGTTCATTTTAGATCCTTTTTCTGGGGAGGGGGGGGCGGTCAGTTCTGTTAAAAGGGCAACAGACTTCAGGAAAAATACAGGAGACAATCAGTCATTGGAAAATGTGTTTATTTCGCTGTTTGCCTATCTTCAAAAACGTAAGATGAATTTGCAACGAATGTAGACATGATATTAAACACCAGTAGCTATTTATTTACAGGTACAACCTTGAGATTTTTGAAATACAGAATTCACTATACTTCTTGTTACTGTCTTCTAAGTGCCTAGAGAAAATTAACACTCTCTGCAAAGGACTACATAATTATTCTGGCTTAGTGTCTAGCTTTAAATATATAAAAAAAATCCTGTAGTGATCAATGCATAGCTACAGCTGGTTGAAGGGGACCAAATCCATTGAAGAGGTGATTTGGTTCCATTTTACCAGCTTTAGCAAAGCATTGGAGTGCAGGAAGGTTAGAATTTAACACATTTTTAAGGCCCTTTAGCGTACGTGGACTGTTCACAAAGAACATGTGGCTTTCTCCTGTGTTACGTTTTGTTTCTAGGCAATGCAAATTTAAATTCTTTAATTTTGAAGTGGCAAAATGGAAAGCTGTATACCAGCGAGGCCTCATACATACAGGCTTATATTTTCCTTGCCTATTTCCTTAGTCTCAGCTCAAATTATAGTTGCAGTTTAAACTGTTTTTCATCTGCAATAATGAAATTCTAGAGTAGTGACCAGAAACAGTGTGCTTTCAGGTTGTACTCATGTAGAGTTCCTTTGCCTCTCAATGTTAAGCATTACTGGAGAGAAGGTTTCATTTTGCCACCTCCCTACCCCCTTGGTTTTCTGGCAGGTTACCCTTTGCAGCTGCTTTAAGGCTGTACTTGGTTAGCACAAGTGTAAATGTCAAGTGCTTTCAATTCCATCACTATATCTCTGGTTAGTATTAACTTTTTAGGAATGATTACATAATATAGCCAGGCAGATTTTTTTCTACTTGATTGTATACGCAAATGTTAAATATCAGGAAAAATGCAGTTTTTTAAAAATCTGGGATTTAATCTGATATTTTTTTCTCCTAAACCAAGATTCTTTTAATACATTTGCACATGCTACCCTAGCTTTTTATGTGTGCTGTTTTTTTTCCTTTTTTTTTTTTCCTTGGCTTTGACTACAGTGGGAAATAGTAGACAAAAGTTAGTTGAAGCCATTCACTATGTCAAGTATAGTCTGCATCTGTTTACTGCATGGTCTGATACTGGTGAGAAGATTTATGTAAATATATTCCCAACACCATGCATGCTAATAGAAACATAGCAGGTGTGTCACTTGGACTTCAGCATTAAAGATGGTTATAAAATTAGTTTCTATTTTTACCAGTTATACAGGAACTGTTTTACAGATACAGCTGCTCAAGTGTGCTTTTGGATGGCAATACAGTTGCATGTACTGTCCATATCGGGACAAAAAACAGCCATGGAAAAAAAGCCGTGTAGCATTTGATAATGTCAGCATCTGTTATCCCTGTCAGTCACACAGTTGAAATGTTTGAGTTACAACTGTGTCAGCAGATGCCCAAAGTTCAACGTGTGCTCAGTTAAAAACCGAACAGCTGATCTAAGTGATGGATGTGACATTTCAGAGTGACTGGATATGTATTCTTAGAGATACGCTAATATGAACTAGCAGGAAGCAGTGTCAACATATAATTATAACTTCTGTGTCACTCAGAGCTGTCATTTTGTTTCGGAACAGTGCTGCAATGTTACACAAAGCAGAGGAGAAAGAACACCACATGATGACTTGTTACCAAAAACCTTTCAAAATAAATTTGAGATGTTAAAAAGTTGGAGTATACAGTGGAGGCCAAATCGATTAGCACAGAGGACAGGAACTCTTCAGTAGAACTACTAGATGCTTAGCAGTTAACCTCTCTGTAAAGCTGGTAATAATACCAGATTACTTCTGTGAGCGTGATCAAGTTCAGTAGCATCACTATGTTGAGATTGCTACTACGATTTGATTTTGTTTCCTGCTATAAAGTAGATTTTAATTTGAATTTAAAGATGCCATTGTCTTTATGCCATAATATCTGCTTATAAGAGAAATAGCTTTTTAAAAAATGTTAGCGTTTTACTTAAGCAAATGGTTCTGATAAGAGAATGTTCTTTCTTCTGTGTGTTATTCTGTAGTTTCAGGTAATAAAAATAGCAGACTATGTATAATAGTTATTTGAGAATTATTTGAGTATTTTAAAAATAAGGTTCTTAATCTACAATTGGTATGTTGCTTTTTTGTTGTGGTGGTGTTTTGTTTCCTTTTTTCCCCCAGACATTTTAGTAAGCACATGGGTAGAGTTAGAATTCTTAATTGGGACAAATATGCCTGCTTCTCATGAATGTATTAACTAATTGCTCTTAGAAGGCTGCTTTATGAATAGAATTGCTGTACTGGTGAGCTGAGAGTGTTCCTCATATTTTCCCTATTCCTGAATTTAGCATTGAGCCTCTTTAGTTAGGGATGATATGTATTCATTTATTTTAATTAATCCAGCTTTTGGAACTTGAAACTGTTGTGGAACTTCTTTCTAGAGTAAGTCTTAAAATTTTTGAAGTGTTACAAGATGTTTGCATGGCCAATTTTCTTGAATCTGGATTTAAAGTAAATTCAGTTAATTTGAAAGTGATATGTAAGGTAACTTAGGTAAGTATTATTTGCCATTTGTGTTTCCATTTAGGAATCTGTCAATAGCTTTAATCTGCTGACTAGCAACTGGGGCCTAGAAATCTCTGTATTGTCACTTACTGTGCATAAGCCAGACACAGCAGTTTGTACTGAAGAGCTCAGTGAGCATAGTAAATGCTGATTTGGAGAAAATTCTAACTTAAATGTTATATACTAAATGGTAGATGTTGTTGTACTTAATGTACCGATGTATATCCTTTTCTCTAAATCACAGCCATAATTTCTTGTCAGTTTCTGCTTGTGTCATAGTTGCAGTCTGTAAGTTGTTAAATAATCTGTGGTAGATGCAAATTTAAAAGATGCCATCGTAAGTATGCAGAATTTGCTGTGATCAGTAAAACAACAGCTTAGTTAAATGAGATGTGTTTTGGTAATCAGGCTTTTAAGGTTTGTTTTGGAGCTATTGTATGAGGTATACTGTAATCATAACTTTTGCTGCTACTCTGTGATCTGAATTAGCATGTTGAACTGTTTGTTCCCAGCCTTATTTTGAGTTTTGTGTTTACAGCTGATGTTCCGCTTGTAATCCAAGAAAAACTTTCTCAACCCACATTTATAGTACCTTAATTTAATGCTTTGTGAGTTGTTACTAATAATTACATGTTATTTAGGCAATACCAGCTGACCCTTAGCCAGTTAACTTGTCACTTGAATGTCATTCAAATGTGGGGAAGCACGCTCTTCCCAACAGCTGTTAGTTTCCTCTTACTGGTCGCTCTGTGCCTGCCAAAAATACATACTTCTTTACATTCCATAGCATTGTATGTTCATATGGGTACATAAAGAAGTATGTGCTCTGAGCAGGTACTTGTAGAGTTGCTCAGCTACCTGTCAGATGAACCTGAAAAGCACTTTGCTGCTTACCATTTCTTTCATTAAGTAAAATTCAGGGCTGAGATTTCTTTGGGAGAACAATGTTACCATTAACTGATGACAGAAACCCCATCTTATTAATCTAACTGAACTTAACAATGCAATTTACCTGGACAGTGGCTTAAAGCCAGTTATAGCTCATTGCTCTGATGGCACTGACATGAAAAGTGCTTATCCAGGCTTCTGCAGCTGCTTGCTGTTGAGTGACCAAGGTTGAATGGAGAGTTGAATCACTGGTGCTTTGCAGGATGTGTTCTTGGAGTTGGAGTTGTATTCCACTGCAAAAGCGGCAGCTTTCTCTGAGGTCTTCAGGCAAACTTCCAGCTGTGGTTTGTGTAGGATCCTGGAGAGAACCACAAGCTCATCCAATATGGCAGTTAGAAACTTCCTCACCCTCCCCAGCCCCACCTCCCTGCTTCATACACCCAGTGTTCTGCATATTCTTTGCAGGTTTCTGCGGTAGTTCAGAGTAGTCTTAAAAAGTGGGTGCACGTGCCAGTGGTGATCCTGCTTATCGCAGGCATAATGGCATTGAGATCAGCAAACAACCTCTAACTGCTGTGACAGGGTTTGGATTGTCAGGCCCAAGGTCACATGTGACAACTAATTCCTATTTAACACTTCTAAAGAACAGGGTTGGGTTTTTTCTTTTTTTTTTCTTTTCTAAATTGGCACTCACCTGCTTCAGTCAAAATGCTGTTCACACTTTAAATATTATGAACTTTAAAAGCCCAACAACCCCAACCAAACCACCCCATTTGATCAGACTTTGCTAGGTCTGGAATGGAAGTTAAACATTAGGTGTATTGGAGAAGTTTGGCTCCACAGAGTTGTCAGACACCGCTTGGGGCTGCTTAACTTGTGGTTCAGAAGTTCACTGGGGTTACCGTGAAGAGTAAGCTTTTTTTTTTCCAGCGTTAGGAGGTAAATGGTGTGACAGTTAGTAAATGTACTAGTGGCAAGGCAAGCTGAGAGCAGAGGCAGTACGGATTTCTGCAGTTCATGGCAGAGCCTTAGTGCAGCTGGCAGAGAGCAAATCAGCGTGTGGCAGGAGCCGACGGCACTGAGAGCAGCAGTGCAGCAGCATCCTAGTGTTGTAAGTAGGTTGTTCGCTCGTGCAGCCGAGATAAAGCACCTCTGTGTTCTGTGTAGCTTCAGAACTCTGCCCAGCCATGCTGGTGGCTTTTTGTGTGGTTGGTAGTCCTTCAGATGTGGTTTGCATAGGAAAACAGGAATGTATCACTGAAACTAATGCTCACTGCTGTGCAGTTAATGGCATTGCGGTATCTGAGTTGATCTCTAGCAACAGTTCTGCCTGTCTGACAAGTTGGGCTTTCCTGCTAGGAATTTTGGACTCGTGTTGTTTTCTTTCTGCCTGCTCTTTACACCACCAATGCGTGATACTCCACCACACTCAAACCAAGCTGCTCCCAGAGCAGAGGGATTAATCACAACTTTAAAAATAAAAATCTAGTAAATAAGTCACACATGCAGAAAGTCATAGGCATCCTTAAACGTGCAGAACACGGCAGGCGGCGTGGCGGTGCGTTACCTGAGCTCAGGGTCATGCAGGCTGGCAGCGGTGTGGCCAGGGCCCAGCAGCCGCCATCTCACCCGCCAGCTCGCCGGGCCGGGCCTGCAGAGCGCGGAGAGGTGCGGGGCCGGCGGCACCTGCTGCCTGCGGTGGGGTGGTGGTGGTGGTGGTGGAGAGATGGTACCTCACAGCTGCTGGGCTGGGAGCTAAGAGTCCGAGGATGGGTGCTGGCAAGCCATGGGCTATTTCCACTTGTCACTGCATTTAATGCACACTTCCAAAATCTGTGCTTACTGTTGCAAACATAAGTCTTGGGTC